>JARYZH020000509.1:0-157092 GCA_030021035.2 Notholithocarpus densiflorus
GAGAAGAAAACAAGAGAAAGTGTTGCCACGAAAACAGCTATAGGGTTCTGTATTTGTAGTAGGATGAGTATTCCTACTCCTACTCCTACTACTCCTACTCCTATATGTTATCGGATTAGCAATTTGTTCTAAAAAAAAAAAAAAAAATAGTCGGCTTGGCAGCCTAGGCTCGAGTCTTTTAGTTATACAGTAATATCTAATAACTTATATTCAGCGGGCGGACCAATCGAAAGACCCACGGCCCACAAAACCCAATAAACCACTCTACCCATCTAAAATAGATCAAACCTAATTTCCCCCGACCTCAATGTTGCCAATAACACTACTAGCATAGACCCATTTCAACCAATGCCCAAATATTTTAATCCAGTCCCATTTATTTTGGTCCAACCCAATTTTCAAACAAATTGAACCATTTCATTATGAAGTTTAACCCATTTCGTTATGAACTTTTGAATTAAAGCCTGTCTCAATACAAGCCCAATCAAACCCTTGAAATCTATCTATATCAAACCCATAAAGCCACAAGTCACCTTGCCCTAGTTTAGTCCAAAACCCTTCGGGACCAAACCAAAACCAATTTTAACCTAAGCCTAACTTGAACCCAAATCACTCGGGCCAACCCATTTCCAATAACCCAAAATTACATAACTACCTCATCTTTATTCTTTAACGATTGCCTCCGGTTTAGCTGAAATTACGCAATTGCGATCAAAACTAAAATGCAGGTCCTAGAGGCTAGAGCATTGACATAAGGTGTGTCAAATGCTAAAAATCAAACACAAAAATTCTTACTTCAGAGCACTAGCATCAGTTGTACCATGCTAAATGCTATTTTGGCACACTAAAACTTTTTAAAAAAATTTTACTATATCATTTTACAATACACTCTACATCATACGTTCTATTTTAAGATTTCAGATACATTAAAATAATCTTAAAAAACTCCTCTAAAAAAAACAAGGAAAACAAAATTACAAATCAGATTTTTGAAAGAGAATAGTGGCGAGAGAGAGAGAAGAAAGATGTTTCATAAAGGAGATGTGACACAAGGAGAGAGAAAAAACCATTAAAAAATTTATAGCATTTTGACAAAAGCATGCCATTTATAGAATACTACAACTCCATGCAATTTCTTTTGGCATTTGACACATCTCATGAAGTAAGGATTTTGGTGTTTGGTGTGCCAGATGCTAAAAATCTAGCATTTGGCACACCTAATGTCAATGCTCTGAGATGTGCCATATGCCCAAAAAAAAATGGCATGGAGCTACATGGATGTTCTATAAATGGAACGTATAGTCAAACAGCTATAAATTTTTTAATAATTTTTTCTATCTCCTCGTGTCACTTCTCACTTTTATCAGACATCTTTGATCTTTCTTCTCTATTTTGAGCCATTATTCTCTCTACCGTGATATATTTTTTTTTGTTTTTGTTTTTATTTAGATGAGTGCTTTTAAGATTATTTTAATGTGTCTGTAATCTTAAAATAGAACATTTCATGATGTGGTAAAAAAAAAAAAAAGGAAGGTTTTATTGTGTCAAAATAGCATTTAGTATAGCATAGTTGATGCTAGTGCTCCTTCTAAACCTTGGAACCTGTTTTGGATTCCCACACAATCCAAACCTCCACGTGCTAGGAGAACAATGTTGCAAACAAACATGACATTGTTTGTTCAACTTAGTCTAAATAAATGCATTATTTGATAGAATAGATTTTGTTGGGTTAAGATAGCTTGACCACGGTTAATTAATTCAATTACCCAAGTTGATTAATTAAGTTTAATTGCATGCAAATCGTGAAGGCACCAACAAGTCACCAAAAATACTAAGTGCAGCGAAAAATAAATTAGACAAGGTGATTTGTTGACAAATAGGGAAAATCTTACAAGGCAAAAACCCCACCCTGATGATTTTAAGGTCACCACTTCCAAGAATCTACTAATCAACAATCAAGCGGTTATAAGTATAAGGAATCTTACCAACTACCCTAGTCTATCCTGAAATACCAACTTACAGTTGAACCTTTGCTCCAATACCCAATTGGACTTGATCTTGTAGTAGCATTCTTTCCCTTAATGCACAAATCTTCAATTTGTGACTAACCCTTTGCACGTATCTCAGTACGTGACTAACTCAGCAACTTGAACAGATGTTATTGGCTGCAAAGTTCTTCACTTCATCAACAATGAAGATCAAGAAGTACTTGGTTACAAAACCCTACGGCATACAAACATAGTGGCTTCTCTTTGATGTAACTAAGCCTTTGGGTTCTGTAACCAAGCAAACTCTTTTTTATGTAACTAACTTAGGAGGAGAGTTAGTTTGATACACTGTGATATTGATATATTTTGTGTTGTGTATCTTTTGGTTTTGTAACCATTTACATACATCATGTGTTGTTTCTATATATGATAATGATGTATGTGTTTCACTCTTTATCTCACATGTGTTGTTTCTATTCTCACTTTATACACATGATTCTTGTTTATTTAACTTGTCATTGTTTTCCACATGGTACCTTGATGTGTATTGTTTAGTGCCTTTCAGGAAAGATAAGCTAAAGCCAATTCAAGATTTCGAGCATTTTTTCTTGCAGCAACTTCCAAGGTTAAGATCTTTTAGACTAGGATTATTTTGTAATCTTGAGTAGAATGTATTCTAGGACATTCAATGTACTCTTGTGGTTTTGTCATGGATTGCCAAAGGGGGAGACTGTTAGGTTCATATTTTTATGTAATTGGCATATCCTAAGACAAAACGCAATTTACTTGTTCATTATCTGTAATTGTTTTCCATATGGCGCGCATAACATGTTTGTTAAGTGCTTTCAGGAAAGACATGAATGAAGCCAATCAAAATAGTCAATCCTAGTTCGTGCTATGGTTTCTCAGGACTGTTTGTTTTTAGATAGGCTAGTGTATTTGAATATGGGTTCATTCATTGTATTCGTGTTATTATTGTATTGGGCTTACTTTTGTTCTTGAGGTTTTGTCATAGATTGACAAAGGGGGAGATTGTTAGGTTCATGTGTTTTAGTATTGTCAACCATGTCAAATTATATGTCTTTTATTGAGTTTTGATATGTCTTAAAGTTGTAATTGAAGACCAAATTAAAGACACAAAGTTTGCTCAAGAAAAGTTCAAGAAAAACACATTTTCAGCATGTACCTCGATAGAAGTCTCGATACCTCTCGATAGAAGCTAAAACTTACTGTCTCCTTGATAGCAGCTCGATAAATCGAGATTTTGTTCTCGATAAAATTCTTGATAGCATCTTGATAGATCGAGTTTCGCGGATCAGCAAAAATTAACAACGCGAAATAGCCCATAACTTATTCGTTTAAAGCCCAAATTGAGATCCATTTGAACTGGTATTTAAAGGACATCATATGCCATCTATTAGAAGATTTTTCAGAGAGAGAAACACTTTGTTTTATGTGGCTAGGGTTTTGTAACCAAATTTTCTTTATTTCACCAAACCAAAGAGTTTTTGCTGCGTTTCTTGTACGCCTTTAAGTTTTGTAACCAAGCAAATTCTCTAGCACCAACATTGAAGATCTTATTGGTGTTTCTATGTGAAACTGATGCAAATCAACTACAACAATCAAAGGATTGCTGTGGAGTTAGTTACATACTGGGATCGATGCAAAAGAGTTAGTCACAGATTGGAGATTTGTGCATCAAAGGAAAGAAGGCTACTACAAGATCAAGTTCAATGGGGTATTGAAGCGAAGGTTCAACTGTAAGTTGGTATCTTGAGATAGGTCAAGGTAGTGGTAAGATTCATTACACTTGTAACCGCTTGATTATTGATTGGTGGATTCTTGGGAGTGGTGACCTTAAAATTATCCGGTGAGATTTTTGCCTTGCGAGGTTTCCCACATTTGTCAATAAATCACTGTATTAACCCCCATTATTGCTCGTGAACCGACACCCATTTTTCCCTCGCCCCTATAAATAGTCCATCTCAACTCATTTTCTCACTTTTTCATTCTTCAACTTCTGAAATTTCTCTCTGCCGAGCACTCACCTGCACCCTTGTCCACTAACCCAGAATCTCCTTCTCCTTTAGAGCCAAAAAGTAAGTCTCCTTCCCCTTCCCTTTGCTTTAATTTCTTTTCCCCAAGTTCTTTCTAATTCTCAGTCTTTAAGATGGGTTTTGCTTATCTTTTGAATACTGAGGCATCTCTAGCCACCTTTAGGCGAGACTATAACGTCCCTGATGATGTAGAAGTGATGTATTGCCATGAAAGCGAGATCGCTCTCCACAAAGGGGCAGGCACTGCCTTTTTCCAGTTGATGTCAATTCTAGAGGGTGGGGTCAGGTTCCCAATAGACCCCATTTTGCTTAACACCCTTAGGTACTACGGATTGTGTCCCGAGCAACTTCCCCCCAATTTTTACCATGTAGTGAGTTGTGTGAGTAGGTTAAACCAAACATTTGGTCTGCAATTAGACCATCATGACATAAATCACATGTACAGCTTGTATGGAAAGAAGAAAACTAATTACTACTTAAAGGTTAGAGATATGAGGGTACGGCTAATCTCATGCCTGCTGGACTCTAATAGAAATTCTGCCGGAGAATTCGTCTGGGTGCGCGACAATTGGTTTGCCGGTGGCATTCCTCCTCTCCTCTCACGGCGTGAAGTGGGTTTGTCCCGATCTTTAATTTGTTTTCTCCTTTCTGTCCAGAGCTATTTTAATTACCCTGACTCTGACTCATTAACCTTTTGCTGCAGACGATTCGGTGTTTACTCAAGACATTAGGACAGTTCATGTATGGGACCTGAATTTTGTACTCAGGTCCGAGATCTTTGTTCACAGGGATAGGCAACTCCGGGCGTCCCATCTAATTCTCGGTATAAACCCTGTGTACTCTACTTGGCAACCTTTTGGCCAAGCTCTCTTAGTAGACAGCCCCCTCCTCTCCTACACAGACGTTCGGCACTCGAACTTCTTGCCTTCAAAGTTTACGGTAGGTGAAGCTCGGGATATCGGTCGACGATATACTTGCTAGGACGAGCTCGCACCTATCAGGGACCAATTAGCCGAACTAGTGTCTTAGCTTCTCCGAGAACGTGCTCACGAAGTCGTTCAACCTGAAGCCGTTATTGCTGAACCAGAGGCTCCCGTTTAGGAAGTCGAACACGCAACCGCGGAGTCCAGTGACTCTTCTAGAACACATCCCGCCCGTGGTGAAGCAATGGTGACCCGCAAGACCTTAACAATTAGCCGCTTTATTCCTGGCGCACGTCAGACCGTGCAGCAACAGCCACTTCAAGGACATGGCCAAACTCCCCTTGCTCATCCTCCTCCTCCTCATAATGCAAGAACTCGTAAAAGACCACGGGCCGCTGAACAGGCCTCCACCAGTCCGGGTGACGCTCAAACCATAACTCCTCCTCCATCACTAAGGGGTATTGCCATTCACGAGCGCCTAGCCCAGGTTGGGACAAACATGGCGTCCTCTTCCCGGACAGCACCAGCATGGCAGCCCATTTTCGAGCTGGATGGTATGCCTCTCCCGGCAAATGCCAACGTGCGGATATGGGAGAAAGGAGAAGGTGGTCGAGTTGTGCAAAGCTTAGTGCACAGCCTGCTTCTTCCCGAGGATGTGAGCACTTTCGCGGATGGGACTGAGGAGTCCTTAGGGAGGAGGCTTCAGTGGCACACTATCGCGGTACGATCTCTTTCCTTGTATATATTTTTACTTATGTATTTATTCATTTATTTATTATTATTATTTTCTATTTTTGTTTATTATTATTTACGCACATTCCCTTTACTGTTGTTCCCTTTACTGCCGTATGTACCGTTTCTTTAAATTGCCATGTATGATTGATGTCGTTCTATCAGGCCGCTCAGCTAGCTCATGTCCTGAATGAGCGGTTGAAGGACTTCTCTGAGGAGGTTGATCGGGAAAAGGTCGGCAGGGTGGCGGTTGCCAAAGCAACAAAGGACAAAGCGCAAGCTGCTGATGCCGCCGAGAAGAGAGCTGCCGCCGCGGAGAAAGCTCGGGCGTTGGCGGAGAAAAAGTCGGCGAAATTGGCAACAAAACAAAATGAAACGAACCTGAAGCTGGCTGAAGCGGCAAGCTTGAACGTTACCCTAGCTGAGGAGCTAACTGATTTGCGAGCGACATTGGAAGCTTGCGAAAATAAATGGTACGACGAAGGATTTGCTGACCTGGAGAGGGGTGTGGAGCCGGTCGTTAAGGAAGCTCGGAAGCTATCCTTTCAGGAAGGTTGGATGGTTGCCTTGCATGCCTTAGGAGTGCCTGAAGATTCCCCTCTAAGGGATCCTGGCAGGATTCCCTTTCCGAATCCCTTTTTAGCTGTGCAGAACCCTACTGAGCTTATTGATGAGGAGGAGATGGACAGTCTGAGGGAGCTGGTTGAGCAGATTGATGCTCATGTGGAGCTGATCGGGACAGAAGCTACCAGTAACCCCCCCACCGGTGACCCTTCCGGCGAAAACGCTCAGTTTCAAGCTCCTGCCTCCGAGCATCGGTCTTCCGAGAGGGAGATCGAGAAGCAGCCTGTGGACCTTACCGTTTGATTGCCGAACTTGTTTTGTTCTCGTTTTATTAAAATAATCTTTATTTTAGTTTGATCTGCCTACGTTGCCGGGCTGTGGCGACTAAACAGTTATTTATTTTCTGGGTTTAACCTTCGTGTCACCAGGTTTTGGTGGTGAAACAATTTTTATGTTTTGATTTTGATTAAGGTATGTTTGCGGATTGGTTGCCTTAATCATACTTGTAAACACTTAGTATTTCGCTTAGCCTTTTTGTTATACTTTTCCTTTTCCGTGTGTGTGTACGCTTTTAATGATTGGGATGGTCGCCCTTTAAATGATTGGGCTGCTCTGCCCCTCGGTACTTGGAAACCATACAGTTCATATTGGCTTTTCCGAGCAAGGATTAGAGTGTAAATAGCCAAAAGTCAGGTTTTCATTCTGAGATACCCTTTGGCCTGGCGATTTTCAACCGAAGTGCGCTACAAGCATTTTGGTGGAAGGTTTCCTCCCTAGCATATTTGCCGTAGAATTTCAACCTGCTTGGTTGAAGGGAATGAGCCGAGAAACATGCTTAAGTCCTTAGTGATAATCTTTAGAAATAGGTCTCCCCCTGTCATTTAGAGAGTTTTAGAATAAGGTTTCCACCTACTCAGTGATAGGGATCGAACCGAAAAGTAGGCTTCTGCCCTTAGAAAAAAATTTAGAATAAGTTTTCTACATGCTCGATGATAGGGATCAAACCAAGAAGCAGGTTTCTGTCCTTGGAGAAAAAATTTAGAATAAGGTTTCCACCTGCTCGGTGATAGGGGTCGAACTGAGAAGCAGGCTTCTGTCCATTAGAGAAAAAATTTAGAATAAGGTTTTTACCTGCTCGGTGATAGGGATCAAACCGAGAAGCAGGTTTCTGTCCTTAGAGAAAAAATTTAGAATAAGGTTTCCACCTGCTCGGTGATAGGGATCGAACCGAGAAGCAGGCTTCTGTCCTTCAGAGAGTTTTTAGAATAAGGTTTCCACCTGCTCGGTGATAGGGATCGAACCGAGAAGCAGGCTTCTGTTCTTAGAGAAAAAATTTAGAATAAGGTTTCTACTTGCTCGGTGATAGGGATCGAATCGAGAAGCAAGCTTCTGTCATTCAGAGAGTTTTTAGAATAAGGTTTCCACCTGCTCGGTGATAGGGATCGAACCGAGAAGCAGGCTTCTGTCCTTAGAACAAAACAGACTTCCTTCGTCTTCATTGACCGGATTTGACAAATAAATAATAACATTGACTGAATTCACACAGATAAACATCATCGTTATCATGTTAGTAAAATACATTTTTCCGTGTACAGATGATCATTGATAAAATTTCTTAAGATTATGAACGTTCCAGGGTCGGGGCAGTGGTGTCTCATTCATGTCTTCCAGATAATACGCTCCTACGCCTGCAATGGCTGTGATTCTGTACGATCCTTCCCAAGTCTGGGCCAACTTCCCAGCATTCATATCTTGCATGTTTCCCACGGCTTTCCTCAGTACTAGATCACCAGCACTGAATTCCCTTATCCTTATATCTCGGTTATAGCATCTTGCGAGCTTTTGCTGATATTCGGCTAGTCGTATAGCCGCTGTCTCCCGGTATTCCTCTAGCAAGTCAAGATGCTCTATCATTAAACCGTCATTCTGGGACATGTTAAATTCTGAAACTTGCGCACTACACAAATTGATCTCGGCTGGTATCCCGGCTTTTGCTCCATATGTGAGAGAAAATGGAGTCTCCCTGTGGACCTCCGAGGGGTTGTCCGGTACGCCCACAAGACATTGGGTAATTCCTCGGCCCAGTTTCCCTTTGCTCCTTCCAGCCTCCTCCTCAGCCCATTCACAATTACCTTGTTTACAGCCTCGGCCTGACCATTACTTTGGGGATATGCTGGAGAGGAGTACCTGTTCCTGATGCCGAGATTGCTGCAAAATTCACAAAAAGCTCAGCTGTCGAATTGCAGTCCATTATCTGATACAAGGGAGTCCAGCACCCCAAATCTTGTGATTATATTCTTCCATACGAACTTCTTCACATCCACGTCTCGGATATTAGCCAGAGCCTCTGCCTCCGCTCATTTGGTAAAATAATCAACAGCCACCAAAACGAACCTTCGGTTGCCGATTACCCGAGGAAATGGGCCGAGGATATCCATCCCCCATTGTGAGAAAGGCCAAGGACTGCTGATCGGATTCAAATGCCCTATCGGCTGGTGGATCTGGGGGACATGCTTCTGACACTGCTCACACTTACGCACAAATTTCATGGCGTCCCTCTGCATTTGGGGCCATCAAAATCCTTGAGTCATTGCTTGGTGCGCCAACGATCGCCCTCCCACATGACTGCCGCACACCCCATCATGCAGCTCGGCCAATAGTTGGTCCACTTTCTCGGGGTGCAAGCATAGAAGGCATGGTCCCCTAAAGGACCTATGATATAGCTTCCGGTCTTTTGACAACCAATACCGGGCTGCCACTCTACGGATCTTATTAGCTTCCCTTTCATCACTCGGGACACGATCCTCGGCTAAGAAGTCGATGATGGGGTCCATCCAGCACGGTCCGAATGTTGTAATTGTCGTGACGCCAATCCCTGCAACCCCCACATCACCTGCCACCTTAATGCTCGGTTCTGGAACAAGCTCCACCTTAATTAGTCGAGGAATTTCCTCGGCCATAGATGACGCCAGTGTAGCAAGGGAATCAGCATGTCTGTTTTGCGCCCGGGCCACTTGGGTCACCTTCACCGTACAGAAGTTGTTCATAGTTTACTTTACCAACTCTAAGTATGCTTTCATTCGGGAATCTCGGGCTTATAACTTCCCTAGATCTGATTAACTACCAGCCGCAAATCTGAGTATACTTCTACTTCCCGGGCTCCCAAGCTTGAGACCGCCTTTAATCCGACAAGTAAAGCTTCGTACTCTGCCTCATTGTTGGAGGCTTTAAACCCCAATCTGAACGAATACTCCAACCGTATACCTTCCGGGGTAATTATGATGACCCCAGCACCGGCTCCCATGGCGCTAGAAGCGCCATCTACGTGCACTTTCCAAGGACGACACTCCACTTGACAGACCATTTCCCCTTGGTTCTTAGGAGAAAATTCTGCCACAAAGTCGGCTAACACTTGCCCCTTTATTGCACTTCTCGGCTTATACCTGACGTCGAAGACCCCAAGCCGGGTTCCCCACTTGGCTATCCGCCCCGTGAAGTCGGATCTCTTCAACAACGACTATAGGGGAAATTCGATCAACACATATATGGTATGAGCTTGGAAATACTGAGGTAACTTCCTGGTGGCGTGCACTAATGCCAATACTAATTTTTCCAACGGCAAATATCTGGTCTCTGCGTCGACTAGGGTCTTGTTGATATAATACACGGGTTGTTGCACTCCTCGGTCCCTTAAAAGTACGGCACTTACAGCATGGTCAGACATCGAGAAGTATATAAACAAGTCTTCTCCAGGCTCTAGTGCTGTCATCATTGGTGCCCATGTCAAATATTCCTTAAGATCTTGAAAAGTTTTTCATACTCATCATCCCACTGAAATCCTTTCCACTTCCTTAAAAGTTGGTAAAATGGACGGCAGCGATCTGAAAATTTAGAGATGAACCGGTTAAGAGCGGCTAACATCCCGGTTAACACCTGTACTTCTTTTGGGTTGCTTGGCGACTTGAGCCACTTCACAGCCTCAATCTGATCGAGATTAACTTCTATACCCCGGCTAGTGATTAAATATCCCAGAAATTTACCAGCTCCCACTCCAAAAGCACATTTTTCGGCATTAAGGAACAACCTATGTTGCCGTAATATCTCAAACACCGCCTGAAGATCCTCCACGTGCCGCACTTCCTGCTTGCTCTTTACTACCATGTCGTCAATATACACTTCAACGGTCCGCCCAATTTTGTCCCGAAACATCCTCGTCATCATCCGTTGATATGTTACCCCGGCATTCTTTAGCCCAAAGGGCATCACGGTGTAATGATAGTTAGCGTCCGGAGATATGAATGCTATCTTCTCCTGATCCTCGGTGGCCAGAGCGATCTGATGATATCCTTGAAAGACGTCCAGGAAACTCATTCTCGGGTGCCCGTACGTGGCGTCTACCAACTGATCAATTTTCGGCATAGGAAATGGGTCCTTTGGGCATGCTCGGTTTAAATCCGTGAAATCTACACAGACCCTCCATTTGCCGCTTTTCTTTCTGACGACCACAGTATTTGCCAGCCAATCTAGAAAAAAGATCTCCTTTATCGCCCCGGCATCCTTCAACCTCTTAACCTCCTGCCTTACCGCATCAACGTGAGGGGTCTACGTTAAGCTTATGAACTATGAATTCAGGATCAACCCCGGGCACCTCATAAGGGCTCTATGCGAAGACATCTATATTTTAGGTAAGCAATAGCAACACCTGCACTCTTTCTTCATCTTTCGTACTTGCTCCAATCTGAAAATACCTATCAGTATCCGGCAAGATCTTCACCCTTATTAACTCCTCGGCACAGCTAGCCCCCATTCTTTCTTGGGGCTCCTGTGATTGCTATAAAGGGACCTTCTGAGATGGGTCTTCCCGCCCAACCTGCTCCTGTTTGGTCTACTCCTTCTCCTTAGCTCTTTTTAGTTGCTTAATTTGCCTTCCCTGATCGGCTTGATTCTTTTGTTCAGCTTGTCCCCGCTCCCAATTAACTACGACGATAAGGCACTATCTCGCCATTTGTTGTTTCTCCCTCACCACGGCAATACCCTGCTCAGTAGGGAACTTGATCTTTACATGCAGGGTAGATGGGACAACCTCCATTGAATGGATCCACGGCCTTCCCAGAATCGCCGTATAGGGAGAAAATGATGCTACTATTATGAATGTTACTTGTACCTCCTTGCCTTCCATAATCACGGGAAGTGAAATTTGCCCCTTCGGAATTACTACATTGCCGTCGAACCCAACCAAGGGCATACTATACTTCATGAGATTCTCCTTCTTCAACCCGAGCCCCCTGTATAGGTCCGGATACATTACGTTGGCCCCGATCCCCTGGTCTACCATTACCCTTTTCACCAAGAAACCATCTATCCAGGCCGTGACTACTAACGCATCGTCATGCGGTTGGATCGTCCCCTCCAAGTCGTCATTGTTAAAAGTGATAGGCTCCTGTGAATACCTTATTCTCTTTTCTAGTGGTCGTTCCTTCGAACAGCTCTCCATTGGTGCTATAGTCAATACTCATTTCCTTCTTCTTGCAATGACCCTCTCTAGGGCAACATGAATGACTTCAATTACCCCTACAGGGGGTGGAAGAGGGTTCCCCCTTTGCCGAGTATCTTGCCCCGTACTTTTATCCCCCGAGTCCATTACAAATTCCTTTAAATGCCCGGCCTTAACCAGTTGCCCGAGGTGATCTTTCAATACCCGGCACTATTCGGTTGTGTGTCCTTTGTTCCGGTGATAGGTGCAATACAAGTTCTGATTCCTCCTGGATGGGTCGCCACCCATCTTGTTCGGCCACCGAAAATACGGTTCGTGCTTGATCCGGTCAACGATCCTGTGCACCGGCTCCTTGAACATCATATTTACCTCCCCCATCTAGGTTACCGATTCCTGAATTGTTAAGCCCCCTCGGGGGATGAATGGAAAACCACTTTGCCGGGAGCGGTTTATCATCGGTGCTTTACCTTCACTTTGTAGCCGGTCATCCTCCAAGCGTTTATATTCCTCAATGCGCCTCATCAACTGCCTCATGTCTTCAGGAGGCTTCTTAGTCAATGACTCCCGTAGTCCAAAGTCCTCGGGCAATCCCATTCTAAAAGTGCTTGCTGCGACCTTTTCATTGTCCCCACCTATCTCATTGTATAGCTCCCAGTATCGGCTGGCGTAATTACGGAGGGTCTCTCCTGCCCTCATTTTCATGGATAATAGCGCATCTACCGGCTGTGGTACACGGCTGCAGGTCATGAACCGGACCCCGAACTCTTAAATTAGCTCGGAAAAATTTCATATAGAACCGTTTCGTAGCCCATTAAACCACCTTAAAGCGGTAGGCCCTAGACTCGAAGGAAATACCTTGAACATTAGCGCATCATTATGAGTATGCAGGGACATCATCTGAATATAATGACTGACGTGCTCTACCGGGTCCGTTTTTCTGTCGTAAGAATTGAACGGCAGGTGAGTAAACCTGCTCGGCATTTCAGCCCGTTCGATATCATCTGAAAACGGGAACTTAGCTGCTTTTCGCAAAGCGCGACTCATAGCATCCATGGTAGCATTACGAGGCCGCCTATCCTCTGGAGAGACTGAGTTTCGAACTAAATGCTCCCGTGAGCGTGAGCGATTTCGGCGTTGCCGTGACTCACGGGAGTGTGACCGATCCCGATGCCGTCGGGATTCCCGTGAATGCGAACGGTCTTGTTGCTAACGAGATTCCCGGGAATGTGGACGGCCCTGGCGCTGACCTTGACCGGATTGATTGGACCCTGCCCCATATCTATTTCCCCCATTGTCAGCTCTCCTTTCTTGGTCGTCCTGTCCCTTCTCCGACGCCTGCCCCTTGCCTCCAACTCCAAGTCCCTGACCAATCTACGTAGCCGTTCAAGCTCTCCATCTCTCTCTTCCTTCTACCTATGTCCCATAGCACCAAAGACTGTCCGTTGGGTCTGGTACGATCCCTCTCCCGTGCCAGACAGTTCTCCCTGTTGACCGTGCTCCCCATCTTCTCACTCCTTTTACCTGCGCTCTTGCTAGCTAGACCCCCGAGAGGATCCTACGGATCCAGATTCTGCTTGACTCCCCGAACGTCTTTTGGACATGCTTACCGAGCTTGAGTCCCTTTAAAACCACAGTGTTGTAGGAGATTCCCACAGACGGTGCCAATTGTGCGCGCCCAAGAATGAAGCTATAAGGCCAGAATACACTTGGGCTCACAACTTACTTGTATAGTGGGCTTAGATTTCCTACTTTAGGTCGTTCTTAACACAGAGACTCAATGAGATCACTTTTCTCTATTCTTTGTGTCTGCTAACCTTTTCTATCCTTTCTCTCTTTTTCTCCAATTCTTCCTCTCGCCTCCTTTCTTCTCTCCTTCTCCCCCTCCTCCAAAAAACTCCCCTCCTTATTCTAACTTCTCTTATTTATAGCCAATTATTAGTAGGAGGGTTATGATTACTTTCAAAACTAGTGCAATGTGTGGTCCAATGCCGTTAATTGTAAGTGGGTGTTTAGGTGAGAGTGGCTTTGGAAATGGTTCCCACTTCAGCAAATGTGCTCGGCGGCGATATTTCCTAAGGCACTGCAGGGCAAACAAAGGATGGTGTGGCCGAACAACTACAACTTTGCTCGGGGACGACCTACCGAGCAAGGACAACGTGGCAAGGCAAGGTGCGAGCTAGTGTCGGTTGCCTGCTTCTCGGGCCTTTGAATGACACTCAGTTTGGGCTCGTAGCTTTTGTGGGTTTGGGCCGGGATTCTGGGCAGAGCAGAAATTGGGCCCCTGGGCCATATTATTGATTCAAAGTCCAAGGCCCAATGAGCTTGGACTGCACGGGGCCGTACAATAACAATATAAACAAATATCCACATATGTTGAATTGAAATTTTATTAATAATAACAGTATAAACAAATTCGACATAAAATTCATTAATCAAAGAAGAAAGTTGAATCAGATTGCTTGCCTTTTAAAAAAAAAAAAAATCCTAAAGTGAATTTAAGTTCAGGGTTTTAAGGTGGTAATTGCTAAGATTTTGAGGAGAGAAAAGTGACTCCTAATAGGAGTCCTTCTCTCTTTTTTTTCTTAATCCTGACTTTAAAAAAAAAAAAAAAATTTTACGTAAGTCTCTCTCTCTCACTCTCTTTTTGAATCCTAAAGTGAAGTTAAGTTTAGGGTTTTGAGGTGGTAATTGTTAGGACTTTGAGGAGGGGAGAGAGAGTCCTAACAGGAGTCTCTCTCTCTTTCTCTCTTTTTCTTAATCTAACATGAGTCCTTTTCTTTTTTTTTTCAACGTGAGTCTCTCTCTCTCTTTTTTTTTTTTTTTTTTTTTGAGTCCTATCAGAATTTTTGTTTTTATATAGATTATCAACGCTTGAGTTTGAGTTTAAGTTGGACTTATTAGAGAGATAAAGTTTCACTCATTGTTAAGTTTTGATTAAACAAAAATAATTTTGTTTTAAAAAAATGATAATGATGAGTTTGAGTTTAAGTTGGACTTGTTAGAGAGGTAGAGTTTCACTTCTTGTTAAGTTTGGACTAAACAAAAATAATTTTATTTAAATAAAATGATAATTTTATTTAAATATTGTGCTGACGTGGAAAATTGTGAAAGCTTCAGAGGCTTCGGTTTTATATATATATATATATAAATATATATATTTATAGATATAGATATAGATTATGTTGGTGCACGCAGTTGCCAGGTGAACAAAACAATAAAAGGAGCAAATGAGAAGTATCGGAAGCGAACACAAATTATAAAGACGAAGATGCAGCAACAGTTGGGGAGAGGGTGATCAACGACTTGAAAATGACCGTAGACATGGTTGTGAGTGGCAAAGACGACAAAGACTCATGTTTGCTTTTTTTTTTTCTTGTTTCGATCTGATATTGATTTTCACTAGTACGTCTGGTATAGTCCGGTACTGGCTGGTATTTTGAGCAGCACGATATAGGGGTGTTTCTATTCCGGTTGACTGACCAATAGGATAATACCGACCATTCTGGCTGGTATGGTACGATATTCACTCCCTTGTGCTTACTAGTTGCTGCCTTAACTCCACCTTTGGAAAGATAATATTACACAACAAGTATAGTGTTATGTAATGTTTTGAGACATAAATAAAAACTAGGTGTTAAACCATGCTTTGCATGTTTTTTTTTCTTTGTATTAGTTTATAAGCTTGTAAAAATTAGAAGTAGATTTTTTTTTTAAATGACAGTATTTATTATTATATAGAGAAATTTTTCTATTATTTTGTGTTGATCTATTTTAATTCCTAACTAAACTTGGTTATAAAAAATCTTTTAATATTTTATTTTCAAGTATTAGTTATAAATATCATAGTGTATCTTGCATCTTTCGTACAATTTTTAAAGTTGGATGCTAGTGTAGTGCCTTGTGTGCAAATTAATTAAGTTAGATGTTTTTTTTTTTTTTTTTTTGGTAAAAAAGTTGGAGTTAGTCACAATCTCGATCCATCATCATCCTCATCAATAAAGCAATTCGATATTTTTTTTTACTAAATTATAATTCACTTAAAATAGAATATGCACATTATAGTGTTTGGATTGGCCCCCTTCCATTAATCTTCATTAATTAGTGGTATATGCAGTATTTGAACCTCATTACAAGAGATTTTACTAGTTAAACAAAAAATTCTATAATAAAATTATTTTAAATAACATTTAATGATTTGTTTCATTTCTAATATTAAAAATGTAAAAAAAAAAAAAAAAAAAAAAAAAAAAACTCTACCCCTTTCTCTATGGTTGCACACTTTGTCTCTCCCCATGAGAAAACCTATCATATTTCCAATGTATGCATCTACTCTCTCACATCAAAGTGTTTCTTAAAAAAAAAAAAAAAAAAAAAAAAAACTCTCACATGAAAGTAAACCCTACAAATGTGAGACCCACCTCCTCCCCCAAGTCACACTACAACTACAAGTCGCACCACCTAACCTCCTTGCCCACTAGTTTACGTCCATGTTGAGTATGAATTGTCCCTACTCAATTTGTCCAATGAGGTCTTCCAAAATGTACACCAATTAGCAATTCAAAATATATTCAGCTTCAAGTGGATTGTAGAGGTAAAAAGAAGAAAAAGGAAAGAAGAAGATGAAGAAGAAGAAAAAGAAGAAGTAACATGATTTAAGAATGTTAAGCCATGTTTGGTTAGCCTATGTCTCATATCTCATAACCCATCACTAATAATTCATAACCATTAACTCACATTTATAACTCAATTTTCACCTAATCCACACATCTATGTGAAGAGATGAAAAAAGAAGAGAAAAGAAAGAAAGAAGAAGTAGATGTGAAGAAAGAAAGAGAGAAGCAGTAGATGTGAAGAAAGAAAGAAAGAAAGAAAGCAATAGCAACGGATGTGAAGAAAGAAAGAAGAAGCAGCAAATGTGAAAAAAGAAAGAAAGAAAAATGAAAAGGCGTTGGTGTCTGATGTGACAACACTAGCAACTGGGAAAAAATTGCCAAATGCCATTTTCGGGCAAAAAAAGCAGCATTATGCCCTATTTCCCAAACTAATTAGGGAAATGCCCATCTTTTGAAACTCGATTTTCTCAAAATCGTGTTAAGCCCTATAATGGCGTTTTTAAGGAGCCTATAGTGACATTTTAAGGACCTATAGTGGCATTTTGTAACTCGAGCTCCATGAACTCGAGTTATAAGTAAAAAAAAAGGAAAAAAATTGCATGTAACTCGACTTCATGGAGCTCGAGTTACTAAACGCCACTATAGGTCCTTAAAACGTTACTATAGGCTCCTTAAAACGCCATTATAGGGCTCTATAATTTTTTTTTTAATAACTCGATTTTGAGAAAATTGAGTTTTAAAAGAGGGGCATTTCCCTAATTAGTTTGGGAAAAGGGACAAAATGCTGCTTTTTTTGCCCGAAAAGGGCATTTGGTAATTTTCTCCCTAGCAACTGAGTCCTACAACTCATTGTGTTATTACCAAATTGCCACTTAACTTATAATTCAGAAATCTAAAAACACCAAAAATTTGTTCTCAGTTCTTATTACTCATTCTTACTATCTTGAGTAATGAAAATTAAGCCAAACAACCCATGCACCGATAAACAATCCATGATTTTTGGTTGATGAGTGATGGAAATTGAGATTTGAGTGATGAAACCAATAAACCAAACATAGTTCTTTCTTATACCATTTTGGTTTATTGTCTGATTCCCTCAAGAAAATAAAAGTATTTTAGAAAAGTTGGCATACACAATTACATTTTGACAAATATCTAATACTTCTTGAACTTGCTTGTAGTAAATTTTATTTAAAATGTGAGTACACTTCTCCCATACTAGCTATGTTGGGAAAAAAGAAGAAGTTAATTTTGATTTCTTTCAATCATAGTTCCATTAGAGTGCATTTAGTGGGCTGGAAAGTGAAAGGATGGAAGAAGATAGAGAGAGAATTGAAGAAATAATTGATATTTTCTCTCAATTGGCAGGGAAGAAAAATGAGAGGAAAGAAAAAAGAATTGATGGTTATAATCTTCCCAAAATGGAAAGCAAAGAGGAGAGAAACTGTATTATATTGGTGATTTAACAAAAATTTTCATGAAATAAATAAATAAACAAATAATATATATATATATGCTGTTTACCAAAAAATATATATATATATATATATATATTTATATGCTAGGCATATAAAAGAAGGGGGTTGATGGGAATTGAATACTAGAACACAAAAATCCCAAGAGGTTGAAACTACTGGGTAGGTGTTTTTTTTTTTTAATTCTTTTTTTTTTTGTAAAATATTATTTTAAATTCAATACCAAGATTAACTAGGATTTTAATTTTGATTGGTAATTACACATGTACCCATTGGCTCTTAAATTCATGACTTCACCCTCCACCTTGCATATAATGAGAAAAAAAATTTCATTTGAGCTAGAACTCATTGTCATGTTGGAAATTGTTTTGGGTATTTTCTGGTTGCAGGGAAGTTTATGTTTGTTGTTTCTAACGTATTGATGTAAATGTTAGTTTAGGATTTTTCGGTGTGTAGGGAAGTTTACATTTTTTTTTTTCTTCTAATTTATACAGTATTGGTCTTTACTTTCAGTTTGCTTGGCGGAGGCAGCAGTAGCGGTAGCGGTAGCGGTTGCGGTGGTTGTGATTGTTGTTTATTGTAGTGGATATATTATTTTATTATAGTAGATATATTATTTTATTGTGATATTTATATTATTTTATTGTGTTGAAAGCTAAAATAGATCCACTGATGTTAGATGTTTTGTAAAGTGAGTAGGCAAAATAAATAAAGTAACTTTTTGTGGTGCTAAATAACTAAAAAAATAGCATTACTATTGTAGATGCTCTTATAATTCACTTTTTTTTACTAAATAATAATTTATACTTTTATGTCATTGGAATTAATTTAAAGAAACATGAATAAGTCTTGTAACGTAAATAAAAACTAGTCGCATTGCACGTTTATAATATATTTGAATTTTGAACTATTCCCTTTATTTTTTGCGAGGGCATTGATATTTTGGATGAACATTTTTAATTAAGAATTTTTTTTTTCAATTTTGTGGACCCTAAAGGTGGTTTGGAAAAAAAAGAAGACAAAAAAGAAGAAAAAGAATCATTTCGCTGCAAAGAAATACATTGTATAGAATGAAACATTGAAGAAAAAAGAAGTGTATTATAAAAGACATAGGATAAAGCTTTCTAACTAATTTTGCTGTTAAACACTCCATGTCTCCATGGCACATATGAATCCATGATTAGACATTTTTAATACAAAGTTTTCTTCACTTTTGCTTACCATGAGGAATGAAAACATCTGATAAAGTTCTATTTTTGTTGTTATAAACTCCATGTTTACTTGGTATTTGTTTCAAAGTAAGATACGAACAGCTTATTCTTCAACTCCTTAACTTGTTTTAACAATGTTTTGACTTGATCTTCCAACCCAAATATATTATGCTCATACGAATCCAATAACATCTAACCATAGTTTAGTTCTTTGTAATTTTCCCGGCCATATAAATGAAGAAATCACACTAACAACATTTATATGGTAAAATACAAATGGATTGTTAATGTGTTATAGAAAATGAGCTTTTAGGCCCACTCTACCTTGTCTTGCACAAAACATATACTTATACTGCACATATAGTAATTGTATAAGACACTACTACTCCTTATAAAGGCACTACTATATATTTTATTATTTATAAAATACAATATTATTTATTCAATATTTTTAACTTGATATTAGAGTCATTGCTCTGACCTTTTAGTTTACTTTTTGCAGTCTTATCTTCCTATGTGTCTTTCGCTACCTCTGCCGCGTCACAAGTTGTCGTCGCCGTCAACCACACCAAAGTCTCTACCATTTGTCGCCGCCATTAATACTGCTTCGATCTTGTTGCCTCCAATATCATTGGAATCGTCTCCACTGATCTATGTCTTGGAAGAAGAACTGGCGTTGTCGAATTTGCCACACGCTCTTACACACCGCAACAAGTTTTTTGGTTACCGCCCACGCGCCACATGTACCTCCCACACGCCATGCCTATGCTTGTTGACGTCATTAGTGATGTCACCCTAGCTAACATAATCCTCAACGGCAGCTGCCATGTCAGCACTACCACATCAGTGCACCACCTATTGACTTTGGCATTGATGGGCAGTTTTTTTACAATCTAGGTGCCCTTTTCCAATTTTTCATGTAGAGTTTTCCAGTCTATTTTTGCATATTTTGCCTCTAAATGGACAAAACTGATGTTTTTATTCATCGCCGCATCAATGCTACATTGGAAGGGAATAAGAAGTTAAGAATTACTTATCTTGCCTTACTTTCTCAAGGTTACATGCTCTGGCAATATTGTACTGGTACAATCGCTATTCCTATCAAGGGAGCAGTTGAAGAAGAAATTGCCTTCATCACTTGCATATAATTTTTTGATGAACCCAAATTATTGGAATTCTTAAGTCAATGTGCTCAATATTTTTTTTAGGATTGACAAAATAGGTTAGCTTAATATATAATTTTTTTTCAAGGGTGTATATATATATGTGTGTGTGTGTTGAGTTCAAGTTACTAAGCAAAATTATGTCACTCAATATTTTTTAATTAGATGCAAATTTTGTCAAATCTTCCATTGGATTACATTATTTTCATTCTCCATATTTGCAAAATTTCAAGGTGATCAAAAATCAATTGCCATATTATTAATCAATTATTTAAATTCAAAATTTTGTAGTTTAAAATAATGCATAAAAAATAAGTTTATGGATCAAATGGTAAATAAAATACAATTGACATGAAAATCGACGTACATGTTAAGAAAATATAGAACGTCTAATCCAATGTTGGGATTTTCTAAATATGAATTCGATAATAAGTTATTGGGTGGTGTAACATTACTTAGAAGGCGAAAATGCACTTTTGGTCCCTACATTTTGGGCCGATTCTCGATTTGGTCCCTAAATTGATTTCATTCCTAGATCAGTCCCTGATTTCAGAAAATCGTTTTTATTTTGGTCCCTGCCGTCAACCCAGTAACAGAAAATGCATACGTGACAAACGGAATGCACTGTTTGCTGACGTAGCTAATAAAATAATAAATAAAAAAATTATATTTAGGATTTTTAAATGCCAAATCAGCATTTAAATTAATAAAAAAAGCCACTCAGAAAATTTAAAAAAAAGTAGATTAAATAAAAAAAAAAACCTTAAATCTAATTTAAACTAAAATCATTTCTTAAAAAATCAAAAATCATTATCTTTTTAATTTTTTAACCTCGACAGCTTAAAAAAAATCCCATTAATCTCAAATTCTCTCTCTCTTCACGCTTAATGGATAGAATCTCTCACTCTCTACTGTCCATGGCCGGAGCTCACTCAGCCTTCTTTCTCCACCACGCACCGGAGCTCACAAGCAGACCAACGACGAGCAGATCAAGCTTCTTCTCCCTCTCTCTTTCTACAAAAATCTGGTCTGAAGCTCTTTCTCTCTCTTTCGACTTTTCCTCAGATCGAGATCTCTCTCTTTCGACTTTTCCTTAGATCCAGATCTCTCTCTTTCGGCTTTTCCTCAGATCAAGATCTTTCAATTTCGGCTTTCTCTTTGGGATTAGGGTTTGATTTGGGTTTAGAGAGAGATGGGCCGAGATCGGTGGCAGTTGATGTTGATACAACGGAACCCCCACCGGAGGAGACTGAGACAATGACGGAGGATGTTGAATCTGAATCGGAATCGGAGTCGAAGTCGACTTCTTAACCGTCACATTAGATCCGATCAAAGAGTCAAGACGATCGAAGAAAATCCACAACGAAGTCAGGGTTCCATTAGAGGAACGGAGATTCCTGCGATTAAGCTCCATGTAACGGCAACCCCAGGCATCGATGAGCGTTAACGTGGCGTCCTCGCTCCAACAATCTTCGCGGACAGGTAACGGACGCGAGGATTGCGGAGTAGCAGCGTTAGGCGCAGTTAAAGCTAGGGTTGGAAGCGGAGGAGTTGTTGACGGCATCAAAGTGTCCATTAAGTCGCCCATGGTGGTGGTGGCGGCGAGATATGGATGAATCTATGTTGGTGGTGGTGTGTATGGGGTTTTTGTGGTATTGAGGAGAAAAAGGAGAAAAGAGAAGAAGGAGAGATAAGTGTTGATGCGGCGATGAGGTGCGATTAGTGTTTGGTTTGAAAGAAAATCTTGATTTTCTAGGGAAAATGTTGATGATTTTCTGGGTTTGTGTGTGTTTGTTTCATAAGAAAATTTCTGGTTTTGGGTGGAAAGAAAATGTTGTGATGAAAATCTTTGGCATTGGCTTTTTAGATGTGAATTTTTTCAATGTTTGGTGAAATTTTCTGGGAAAGATATTGAATGCCCAGGAATTTTGTGTTCTTGAGTTCTTGTGATCTAGGATCATGTTCTTGAGTTCTTGTGTATTCACGTTCAAATCTGAAACTATGTATTTTTATGTTTTTATAATTTTTTTCAAATTGATAAATTAATTTTTTTAAATTAGACGATGACATGGCATTGCTAATGTGGTTTTTTATTTATTTATTTTATTAGCTACGTCCGCAAACAGTGCATTCCGTTTGCCATGTATGCATTTTCTGTTATTGGGTTGACGGCAGGGACTAAAATAAAAATGATTTTCTGAAATCAGGGACTGACTACTTAGGAGTGAAATCAATTTAGGGACCAAATCGAGAATCGGCCCAAAATGTAGGGATTAAAAGTGCATTTTCGCCTACTTAGAATTATACCAAGTATAACTTGAATCCAATATATATATATATATATATATATATATATGGGTCGGGTTCAAGTTACACCTGGTGTAACTCTAAGCAATGTTACACCACTCAATAACTTATTAATGAATTTATATTTTGAAAATTCTACCGTTGGATTACATGTTCTATATGTTCTAAACATGCATGCCAAATTTCATACCAATCAGATGTTATTTATCATTCGATCTATAAACTCATTTTTTATACGTTATTTTAAACTACAAAAACTTGAATTTATACAATTGATAGATCGCATGACTATTGATCTTTGATCACCTTGAAATTTTGCAAGCATGGAGAATATACAAAGATAATGTAATACAACGGTCTATTTGTCAAAATTCACATTCAATTAAAAAATATTGATTAGTGTAACATTACTTAGAGTTACACCAGGTGTAACTTGAACTCAACCCTTTATATAAATATATATATATATATATAATCATGAAGAATTGCACCATTTTCCCTCCCTTAAAAGTTATCATAGGTTTTGAGTGGAGTTTGTGAGGTATCTTTGTGTTATAACCCCTTTTCCTTTCCCTTATGTGTATGTGTGTGTGTGTGTTTGTTTGTTAAAAATAGAATGAGTATTTGTCCCATATTGCTTAAGAGAGTATGTTGTATATAGTATAACTTGCCCTATTCTCTCTTGAAAGTTACCATGACTTTTGAGTGGAGTTTGTGATGTATTTTTGTGTTAGAACCCATTTCCCTCTCCCTTATGTGTGTGTGTGTTTGTTTCTAGAAAAAAGAATTGCACCATTGTAACTTATGGTAACCCTAGGCAAATACTAGGTTATTTCTTTTTGTACAAGTACATAGATTGTTGTGTTGGCTCATTCCATGGCATTTTCTTGTAATAAATTTTCAAGTTTATTGGTGCAATTTTTCGGTATAAAAGTGGGTTGAGTATGGGTCAAAATTTGCTTAGAGGAAATAAAAACTCAATATAGTCAAGATATGGAGTTGATGATCTTTTATCCATAGCTTTTTCCTCGTAATGGCATGGATTATCGAGTGAAAGTAGAGATTCACGCTTCAAAACGAACACAAATTTGACCCAATCTGTATTTGAATCAGGATAAGATATGGTCGTTCAAAGTTGAAATAGGAGGGTTGAATTTTTGGCAAAGCACAAATTTTGGTTGACACTCGATTGACTCTCAATCAATCGAGACTTGCAGGCTGTTTTTCACAAATTCATTTCTAATTAGGTTTTAGTGTTGGTTTGGATAGCGTCCCATGGCAGGTGTCTTCGTTTTTCCCTGGGTCCCGCGCCTTGTTCACGGGACCCACAAGTACATAAAACGCAAAAAAAAGCAATAAATCTGGGTCCCACGGCATTATTTATACATTTAAAGATTATTTTGCTACAGTGTTTTCAGCAATAAATTTTCAGCTTTTAACAATAAGCGGTATCCAAACAGACTCTTAGTGTTTTATTTTAAACCCAAACTTATAACACTTATATAATGCCTCGTAAACATGACTTTTCAAAGGTGAAGAGAGTCAAATACCCTGTGTTAAACAAAGAGAAAAATAATGCCTTCATTTTGTGAACTCTTGAGTATGAAAATCCATATTCTCATCACTTTATTTGATCAAAGCTTGAAACCCCAGAGCCTTCATCCCAATGAAGTTTATTGCAGTTTCAAACTCTAAAATGGTAACTTGGAGCCCGTCATTGGTGCTAGTTATTAACACGGAGTGTTCATGAAGGGATTCATGCAGAGGAAGTTAGGAGTTTTTAAATCGTTGTAGAATGCAACAATGAGTCATCTATGGAGATTACACAAATGTTTTATTATAGATTGTAAATCCTCATTTTATTATGAATTACTAAGTTGCCCGAGCGATGCACGGATAATGTTGTAATGTTCTATGTAAATTTTTTTTGAAAAATGTTGTACATATATTATAGCGTACTTGTTATAAAACTTTGTTAGTAATAAGTTCATCATAAGAAGTAACAATTATAAATTGCTCACACATATCTATTATAATTATTTTTTCAAGTAATAAGCAATAAAAAAAAAAACAATTTTGGAGTAATATTGTATAATAAAAAAATTGATAAAAATATATTAAGTCATTTCATATTATTGATTTTTATTATGTGATGTAATAAAGAGTTTCATTACTAAATCTTGTTTTTTTTGTTTCTTCAATGCTTTTTTATTGCGGTACGGTGACGCTTGTAAAGCTTGTTGAGGAGTATGTTATCATCATTTGTTTCTTCATCTTCAACGTTTGAAGTTTTGAGCTTTCATCACTTTTTCTTTTTATTACATCATTTGTGTTAATCACTAATGAATTGGCACTGGAAGATTCTTGACTAGATCTTACAAAGTTTGGACTTGCGGATTTGTTGTCGCTAAGATTTTTCATAGGTATTTGCATTCATATTAAATTTCAGTGATGTGATATTTTTTTGTAAATGTTTATATATATATATATTTTTTAAAAATTTTGGAATAATGTAGCAAAAGAATTAATATAGCATATTGGATTGTGTTTTTTTTTTTTTCTTTTCTTCCATACCTTTCATTTGAAGTTTAAATTTTCAAAGCCATTCTTTTTTCTTTTTCTTTTTTGAAATTGGAAAATCTTTTTTTTTCCCTAAAATTTTCTTTAAATCATGAGGGATTTCTCTCCAATATCAATAGTTTTACAATAATTTAATAATTTAAATAAATTGTACCTCAGTTTGTTTTTCAGCAAGATCTCTTGTAGATTTATTTAGGATTTTCTCAGCATCTCGATTAAATATCACAAAAGTTGTTTTGTCAGTTGCATCAAAAACTTCAATGTGAATCTTGTATTTGAAATAGTTTGCAATTTATATAGTTACAGTGAGATGAATATATTATAAATATTCGAAGAGTATGTAGTTAATGTGAGTGCCAAAATGATCTTGATTGTGCTTTGACATTCCTTCCACCAAGCACGCATGAAATGTAATACCAACTTATCGTTGTATCAATGTTGCTTATTGTTGCAATACCTTAGCAGTTCACATCTTACAATGAACTGCTAAGGTATTGAACTTGATAAAAAATGAAGACATGATTTCATGAGAATGAAATTTTCTAGAAGTATCATCTATACGTAGGGGAGGAAGAAAAGAGTTTGTAAGCGGGTAAGAGTTTTCGCTTTGATTTATGAAGGGTTACACTTGGGTCATAATATGTAAGATAATAATTGGGTTTGGGCTTTTCATAAGATTTGGTATATTTTTAAAAAGTAGTCCATTTTGTAGAGAATAACATTTGGTCTAATTGTCAAGAGTAGCCCATATCTATATATATTAATATATATAATAATAGGTGAAGCTGAGAGAAACTTAAATTAGAATTCCAAATTAGAGTTCCAATTTTGCGCCATGTGTCCTAAATTATTTATTCTTAAAGAGTTTTATTTCTTAATTTTAGAATCAAATATGGGATCATATCATAAATATTCATCCAAGTGAGTTATTAAGTACAAAAACCAAAGAGTCTAGAATAAATGAATCGTAAAAAAAAAAAAAAAAACGCTTCATAATAATAATAAAAAATTGGACAATTTACATTTTATACCTAATAATATCCTTACAAAATTTTTTAAAGAGCTAATAAAATATAATAATGACTATCTATAGTATTTTAATTATATATATATGAATTATATTATGCATCTTATTGTATATCTTTAAGTGTATCCATGCATATGCATGGAGTTACAAGCTAGTTTTCTATAATAGTAAAAAGAAGTTACTTTGATCTATTGGATTACAGTAAAAAAAACTTAATAAAAATAGGTAAAAATGACTAAATACAAAGTCAGAGTGCCACATGGCAGGACTTCATGCTCTCTCGCATGAGGTCTATGTGTGTGTATATATATACACACACACCTCATGCTCTCTCTCTCTCTCTCTCTCTCTCTCTCTCTTTCTCTCTCTCTATATATATATATATATATACACACTAGCATTATGCCCGTGCAATGCGCGAATTAATAAAAATTCATATGTAAATAGTTTTTTTATTAATTTATTTAAAATTAGATAATAGAATAGATAATAAAAATAATTAAATATTTTACTTTTAAGTTATATAATAAATTCATATTGTGTAAAACTAAGGTATTATGAAATATATATATAAATATATATATATGTGGGGTCAATAAATCTGGCTACCCCGGCCCAACTTTATACTAGGCCCAAGGCCCACGCCGAGGACGAATGGAGAAAGTCCTAACTACCAAGGAACAACGCCGAGGACAATCATGTCCTCGGCGTACCGAGATCATAGAAGGGAAGGGCAGCGTGCCATCAAGGGTGGTTTCGTAGAGCGTCCCAAGAAAGAGGACAAGTACCGTGGGTCAGCCATGGGAGCCTGGGAGAGCAATTCAGGGAGAAGCTGTCACCTCCACATTAAATGCCCACAACTAACGTTCTGACCGCATTAATGAGGAAATGACCCCTGAACAGTGCCGCTTTGGTCGCTGCAACTCACAGAAGGTTTGGGACGGCGGCTGATGGGACAAGCACTCAAGTAGTGACCTGCACGATCAACAAATGGAGGGCCAAGATCAACCTAAAGAGGGTATAAAATGTAAAGAGGTCCTCCAGAGAAAGGATCGGAGATTGGAAGTAGAAAACACTGTAGCAACTTGTATCATCTTTGTAACCTCTGTATCCAGGCACTGAGGAAATAATAAGAACAAGAAGGCTCCTCGGACCAACGTCCAGGACAGATTCTAACACTTAAGGCCCGTTTTCTTGCTATCCACTTTACCCATAACCATGTTTATTCGTTGCTATCCTCACTAAGGCCTAGTTATTAAACCCATCCTCTACAAATTTATTGTTTAGGGCTAGTTGGACCTGAATCCACTTTCCCAACAGTAGAAGTGCTCAGACCCAGTCCTTACAATTGGCGCCATCTGTGGGAAGAGCTTGTGTGTTAGTAAGTGCAACGGTTGATCATGGTAGGGTTAAACCCTCATCCAACAGGTCCCCATCGGCCTGAATCTGCTGGATCCCTACGACAAGGTAACTTTCCCGATCCTGAGCGTGATCGAAATGAAGAGAATGGAAGGTTTCGAGAGGGAAGTATGCACACCACTCAAACTGACAGCAGCCACTCTCGTGTGAAGAGTCACGTGCTCTAGAGACAAAATAACAACCAGCCCATGCAACAAGAAGAGGTTAGAAGCCACGCATCTCAGGGGCGGAATAATAATCGGGCCATGCAACGGGAAATAGACGATTTGAAGAGAGAGTTGCGCCATGCACGACGACGGCGGTCTCACTCTAGCCCTGACATGCCCTCTAGTGATGAAGGCGATGATGATTATAGGCGGAGATCGCGAACCCCCCCAAGTGAGACTTTCTCTCACGAGGAAGAGCACCAACGGAGGCGTACACGTAAAAGCCCGTCTCCTGGGGGCTTGAGGAACAACGCCATGAGCAGGGCACTGGACCAACTATCCAGATCCCCGTTCACGCGCCACATAGAGGGGGCTGCGCTTCCTCGACGTTTCCAGCAACCAACCTTCATCCCCTACAGCGGCAAGACGGACCCCGTGGAGCACGTAAGCCAGTTTAACCAAAGGATGGCCGTCTATTCTAAAAACGAGGCATTGATGTGCAAGGTCTTCCCATCTAGCTTGGGGCCGGTGGCGATGAGATGGTTCAATGGCCTAAAGGCGAATTCCGTAGGTTCGTATAGGCAGCTAACTCAAGCCTTTGGCTCTCGCTTCGTTACAAGCAGCAGAGCTCCTCGGCCCTTGAGTGCGTTACTATCGCTGTCCATGGATAATGGAGAAACTCTGAAGGCCTACTCGGACAGATATTGGGAGATGTATAATGAAATGGACGACAATTGTGATGACGTCGCCCTCAGCACCTTTAAAAATAGTCTCCCAGCTGAGCACGGCCTGAAGAAGTCTCTGACTGGCAAGCCCGCCACCAGTGTGCGCCAACTGATGGATCAGATCGACAAGTATAAGTGAGTAGAGGAGGACCAGCTGCAAGGAAAGGGAAAAGAGAAGGTTATACCTCAGGAGAGGAGGGATTTCAGGTCGGACCGACATAATAGCAACCGCCCGAGGAAAGATTTCATGGGGCAATCCGGAGCAACCAGCACACAGATCGTCAGCGCTGTATTCCAAGAACTAGTGCACCGGGTGTTGGAGAAAATCAAGAATGAGCCATACTTTAAATGGCCGAACAAGATGGCAGGAGAGTCCATGAGGCGTAATCAGAACCTTTATTGCCAATACCACCAGGACCACGGGCATACCACGGAGAACTGCAGGAACCTCTGGAACTATCTGGACTAGCTGGTCCGAGAGGGAAAGCTGAGGCACCTCCTGCATCATTCCAGTGGCCATACGGGTTGGACCCACCAGGAACCCCAAAGGGATAATGCCTTAAGGCCACCCGTGGGGACAATCAACGTAATCTTGGCCGCGCCAGGAAGGATAGGCACGCGCTCCTCACGAGTGTTATCTGTGACTCAGCTGCCTGCCGAGGAATCCCACCCAGAACCGAAGAGGGCCAGAGTGAGTTCTCATCCAGTCTTGAGTTTTTCAGAAGAAGACAAGGTTGGAACCACCCAGCCCCATAACGATGCGCTATTGATCACTCTTAGAATTGGGGACTACGATGTGAAAAGAGTGATGGTGGATGGAGGCAGTGCTGCCGAAATAATGTATCCCGACCTCTACAAGGGGTTGAATTTGAAACTGGAAGATTTGACGCCCTACAGCTCTCCTTTGATGAGTTTCGACGGGAAACTTGTTATTCCAAAGGGCATGATTAGGCTACCAATCCAGATCGGCCCAGAGAGAGTGGAGGTGAACTTTATCGTGGTGGACACTTACTCTTCATATACCGCCATTGTTGGCAGGCCCTGGCTCCATACTTTGGGGGCTGTTGCCTCCTCCCTACATCAGAAAGTGAAATTCTTGTTTGGAAACCAGGTTCTTGAAATCTGCAGTTACCAGTCTACGGCAAGGCAGTGTATGGTGGCTGCCATTTCACATCGGCTCGATGCAGAGTCCTCGGCCTCTGCTGAGATGAACTTCTAGCAATCAAAGGACCCGATGTCGCCCCCTAATACGGTTGCCGAGGAGGCAAAATGTGAAAACCTAGAGAGAGTGGTCATCGGTGGTGACCCGGAGAAGTTCTTTCAAGTAGGGGCTCAACTGCCTCCCCAGGAGAAGGGGGAGTTGGTTGAGCTTCTCAAAAGCAATATTGACATGTTTGCATGGGATGCCTGTGATGCTCCGGGGATTGATCCAGCCTTCATTTGTCACCATCTCAACGTCAACCCCTCCATCACACCCAAGAAGCAGCCACCTCGACGCCCCTCAAGAGAGCATGACGATGCGATTAGGGGTGAGGTGGAGAAACTTAAGTGTGCCAGGGCTATCAAAGAGGTTTTTTACCCTGAATGGTTGGCTAACACCGTGGTAGTCAAGAAGAAAAGCGAGAAATGGCGGGTTTGTGTAGACTTCACGGACCTAAATAAAGCGTGCCCAAAAGACCCATTCCCCATGCCTCGGATAGACCAGCTGGTGGATGCAACGGCGAGCCATCCTCGGATGAGCTTCTTGGACGCTTTTCAAGGCTATCATCAAATACCACTAGCCCTAGACGACCAGGAGAAGACAGCCTTTGTAACGCTTACTGGGAACTATCACTACAAAGTAATGCCGTTCGGCCTGAAGAACGTAGGGTCCATTTACCAAAGGATGATGACGAGAATGTTCGAGCCGCAGCTGGGCATAAGCATCGAAATCTACGTTGATGATATGGTGGTGAAGAGTAAGGTAGTGTCTGAGCATTTAGGAGACCTCAGCAGTGCCTTTAGTGTCTTGAGGAAGCACAAGCTGCGCCTAAATGCCTCCAAATGCTCATTTGGCATGGGATCGGGCAAGTTTTTAGGCTACATGATTACTCATAGGGGAATTGAGGTCAATCCTAACCAGATTAAGGCTATTAACGATCTAAAACCGCCGCAAAACGCCAAGGAGGTTCAAAAGCTAATTGAAATGATTGTAGCTTTGAATTGATTCATTTCCAGGTCGGCGGATAGATGCAGACCGTTCTATCTTCTGATCAACAAGTGGAAAGGGTTTGAATGGTCCAAGGACTGTATTACGGCCTTCCAGCAACTCAAGGAATATCTATCTCGACCCCCTATCATGTCCAGTCCTAAGGCCGATGAAGTTCTATACGCATATATTGCCGTGGCCCCTCACGCGGTGAGCTTAGTGTTAATACGGGATGACAACGGCATTCAAAATCCAGTCTATTACGTGAGTAAGTCGCTGCAAGAAGCTGAGGTCAGATACTTACCGTTGGAGAAGGCCCTACTAGTTGTGGTCCATGCTACGCGAAAGCTTCCCCTTTACTTCCAAGCCCACACAGTGGTTGTCCTAACTTAACTACCCTTAAGATCCGTACTTCGGACTGCTGATTATACCGAGAGGATCACCTTATGGAACACAATCCTAGGAGCTTTTGACATCAAGTACATGCCTCGGACCTCCATAAAGGGCCAGGTCCTAGCTGACTTGGTGGCCGAATTCGCTGAACCACCAGTAGAAATTGTAGCCGAGGATCGAAACATGGGTGGAAAATCGGTTGGGATAGTCTCTATGCCAAGATCCCCATGTTGGAAGGTGTACGTTGATGGCGCAGCAAATCAAAGAGGATCTGGAGTAGGGCTGGTCCTGATATCTCCTAAGAAGGCAATCATTGAGAAATCCTTGAGACTGGGTTTCTCGGCCACGAATAACGAAACCTAGTACGAGACCTTGTTACAAGGAATGGCCATGGTGCAGAAAATTGGAGGAAAAGCAGTAGAGGTGTTCTCGGACTCAAGACTGGTAGTGGGCCAAGTAAGGGGAGAGTTGGAAGCCAGAGAAGTGAAGATGCAAGCGAGGATGCTAACTGGAATGATTGCAGCCCTGAATCGATTCATTTCCAGGTCGGCGGATAGATGCAGACCGTTCTATCTCCTGATCAACAAGTGGAAAGGGTTTGAATGGTCCGAGGATTGTATTACGACCTTCCAGCAACTCAAGGAATACCTATCTCGACCCCCTATCATGTCCAGTTTTGAGGCCGATGAAGTTCTATACGCATATATTGCCGTGGCCCCTCACGCGGTGAGCTTAGTGTTAATACGGGATGACAACGGGATTCAATAGCCAGTCTATTACGTGAGCAAGTCGCTGCAAGAAGATGAGGTCAGATACTTACCCTTGGAGAAGGCCCTACTAGTTGTGGTCCATGCTACGCGAAAGCTTCCCCATTACTTCCAAGCCCACACAGTGGTTGTCCTAACTCAACTACCCTTGAGATCCGTACTTCGAACTGCTGATTATACCGGGAGGATCGCCTTATGGAACACAATCCTAGGAGCTTTTGACATCAAGTACATGCCTCGAACGTCCATAAAGGGCCAGGTCCTAGCTGACTTGGTGGCCGAATTCGCTGAACCACCAGTAGAAATTGTAGCCGAGGATCGAAACATGGGTGGAAAATCGGTTGGGATAGTCTCCATGGCAAGACCCCCATGTTGGAAGGTGTACGTTGATGGCGCAGCAAATCAAAGAGGATCCGGAGTAGGGCTGGTCCTGATATCTCCTGAGAAGGCAATCATTGAGAAATCCTTGAGACTGGGTTTCTCGGCCACGAATAACGAAGCCTAGTACGAGACCTTGTTACAAGGAATGGCCATGGTGCAGAAAATTGGAGGAAAAGCAGTAGAGGTGTTCTCGGACTCAAGACTGGTAGTGGGCCATGTAAGGGGAGAGTTGGAAGCCAGAGAAGCGAGGATGTAAGCGTACTTAAGCCAAGCCAAACGCTTGCAGTCAAACTTCGACCTGTTCAGCTTGTCACATGTCCTTAGAAGTGGCAACACCCATGCAGATTCATTGGCCTCGCTCGCTACCTCCTCGGCAAAGGGTTTGCCTCGAACCATCATTGTCGAGCATCTACTGGATAAAGTAAGAGAGGTGGCAATTGGCATGGTCCCTATCCATGAAGTCAAAGTGGGTCCCAGCTGGATGGACCCCATAGTGAGGTTCCTCAAAGATGATACCCTACCTGAAGAAAAGCCAAAGGCTGAAAGAATACGAAAAAGCGCTTCTCGGTTTTGGTTGTCCGAGGACTACAAACTGTACAAGCGCTCCTATTCTGGGCCATATTTACTGTGTATTCACCTAGAAGCAGCAGAATTACTACTTGAGGAACTGCACGAGGGGATCTGTGGGAGTCACACAGGGGGAAGATCTCTATCGCACCGAGCCCTCACCCAAGGATATTGGTGGCCGGGAATGCAAAAGGAAGCCCTGGAGTATGTTAAGAAATGTGACCAGTGCTAAAGGTTTTCCCCAAATAATCATCAGCCTGGAGGAGTCCTTAACCCCTTGTCCAGTCCATGGCCATTCGCCGAGTGAGGCCTGGATATTGTAGGCCCTTTTCCCAAGGCAGCCGGGAACAAGAGATATCTGTTGGTCGGCACAGATTACTTCACCAAATGGGTTGAAGCCGAGCCACTGGCCAACATCAGAGACGCGGATGCCAAGAAGTTCATCTTGAGAAACATCGTTACACGATTCGGGGTCCCTCGAACCCTCATTTCAGATAATGGCCTCTAATTTGACAGCAAAACCTTCAGAAGATATTGTTACGAACTGGGGATCACAAATAGGTACTCAACTCTAGCTTATCCCCAAAGAAATGGGCAGGCCGAGGCTGTTAACAAGGTTATAGTCAATGGGCTTAAGAAGAGACTGGATGAAGCTAAAGGAAGATGGGTAGAGGAGCTGCCACATGTCTTATGGACTTACCGGACTACCCCACGACGGTCAACAGGAGAGACACCCTTTGCCATGACTTATGGAGCCGAGGCTGTTATCCCTCTAGAGACAAGCTTCCCAACGCTGAGGACTAGCTCCTTCACTCCAAGCAATAACGACGAACTGCTGGGGAAGAGCCTAGACCTGATCGATGAATGAAGATAAAAGGCGGTGATCCAGTTGGCCTACTACCACCAGAAGCTTAAGCAGGGACATGATGCCAATGTGAATCTGAGACCATTGGCACCAGGAGACTTAGTGTTGAGGAAAATTGTGGGGGCTGCCAAGAACCCATCTTGGGGAAAGCTGGGTCCCAATTGGGAAGGACCATACCGAATTACTGCAGTAGCAGGAATAGATGCATACTACTTAGAAGACTTAGATGAAAGAGCTGTACCTTGTCCATGGAATATAAATAACCTGAAAAGGTATTATTATTAACAAAGACATTTCTCTAATTCATATTTTTAAAAGTCCATTTCGATTGCACGTCTTATGTTTTGGCAACCATCTAAATGTTAGACAGAACCAAGGTCTTGCATAGTCCTCGGACTCAAACCTATGGGGAAACTAACTACTTCACGGAAAAGCTAAGTGTTAGACAGAACCAAGGTCTTGCATGGTCCTCGAACTCAAACCTATGGGGAAACTAACTACTTCAAGGAAAAGCTAATCGATTAGACAGAACCAAGGTCTTGCATGGTCCTCGGACTCAAACCTATAGGGAAACTAACTACTTCAAGAGAATCTAAGTGTTAGACAGAACCAAGGTCTTGCATGGTCCTCGGACTCAAACTTATGGGGAAACTAACTACTTCAAGAAAATCTAAGTGTTAGACAGAACTAAGGTCTTGCATGGTCCTCGGGCTCAAACCTATGGGGAACCTAGTCGGTAGCTAATTGTTTCCTTGAGGTCAATAAATTTTTGGAACATTCTTCTAAACACACTTGCATTTTAAAAGTATGGGATCTAAAAGTCTGTCTTTTTAAGTAATACGCGCATAGCATTTTTAAACCCAATATAATAACCAACTCATGAGATATAGAACTCATGTTATAAGGTCATTGCGTTTTATAGTCCGTTCAGCAAAAGCAGGTCGTAATAAATAGAGTGGCCCAATTGCTAATCACAGTCTAAGAGGAAATTATCATTATGGACTTTACATTTTTAGGTTGCTGTTTCAAAAATGGAAAACAAATCACACTGATGAGACTGTTTAGCTAATAGTTGAAGCACAATTTATATAAATAACAAATAATCAAAACACAAGTTATGTGAATAAACAAAACCCATCATAGCGACAATTAACACACAAAGAGTGAAGTGCATATATTCAATCCAAGCGTTCCATTACAACAATCAAAAAAAAAAAAAAAGAGAAATAAGAAAAGATAATGGGGCGGCCTATTCCTTTGACTTGGTCTTCGTTGCACCCTTGGAAGGCTGGTCTAAAGTGGCCTCAGGGTCCTCGGGGCTTTCACCTAAAGGAATAGCTTGCAGAGGCATCACAATGAGAGCTGTCTCTTCAACCTGAGCGGCCTGGGCATCAGCTGGAGGCTCTGCAACATCCTGAGGTACTCCCTGGCTAGGGCCCTTATTTGCCTCGGTTACCCTTGGTAGCTCGGCCTCCTTGGCAGGCTCATCGGAAGAAGTCAAAGCAAGGACAGTATCGGGATGGCCTGCCTCAACCACCTCGGGAGAAGTGCCAGCCTCAGAGCTAGGAAGGACGGGCTCTCGGATGGCAAGAGGGTAGTATACATTCTCTGCCTTCTAGAGGTTAGATGAAGCCTCAACTCCAGCTTGTTTGAAGGCTTCATTCCAAACCTGGGAACAGTAGAGCCTGCACACCCCAGGTACTTAAGCCTTGAGAATGGGCTGTATCTCATCCACTCCCAAGGTGTAAGCATCTGCCTCGGCCTTCTCCTTGGAGATCTCGGCCTCGGTCCTGGCGAACTCGGCCTCCGCCTTAGCCCTCAAGGCTTCATCCCTGGCCCACTCTGCAACGTTCCTGGCCCCCTCGGCCTCGGCCAGCTTTTTCTTCAGATCAGCAATCTGCTCCTTGGCAATCTCTAGCTGATCCTCAGCCTCGAGCAGGCGCCGTGTTTGGTCTTCAGCCTGTTTTTGGGTGCTGGCCAAACCTGATTCGGCACTGTCTCTGGCCCTTGTCATCTCCTTCAGATCCTCCCTTGCCTTCACAAGATCAGCCTCGGAGTTCTTAAGGGTCCGCGTGGCATCCAAGCGCTTGTCACGCTTGGATTCCAGGGCCCTACTCTAATCGTTGGCCAACTCTTCCAACCTGTAGGTGGCCTGGACAGCCTGCCAAATCGAAACAAGTTCACGATAAGGTGGAAACTAAGGGACAAGGATCAATAGAGTCGTGAATGTTAGAAGTCTTACCATGCCCATGTACCTCTTCATGCTGAGGAAGACCTCCTGCCTCCTCATATTCCCCAGCTCGGCCATGTCGCTGGGAAGCAGTAAGCACCTCTCCAGTGCATTAGCCACGTAGGCACCTTCACCCCCTCGGAAGTCCCTGAGCGAGACGTTTTCCATCAGGGGCTCCCCATGGAGCATTGGGGCAGGAAGACAGGCATGGGGCTCGGACTGCATGGCGACTTCCTTTTCTGGGCCTTGGTGCCCGACCTTCAGTTGTTTTGAAACTCACCGAGCTTCATCTTCCTCCTGAAAGGAGCGAGGCTGTCCCCCATCCATGGGCTCTTTGCCTTTGGATCCCCTTTTCCTTTTTGGATCGGCAAGCTCGGGCCGAGGAGGCAAAGTTGGCTGGAGAGGAGGAGGAAGTTTGGACCGTGGCGATGACGACTTCAACTGGGTGGAGGAGGACCTGGTATGAGCAGGTTGAGACTTGGGAGGAGGAGGAAGCTTGGGCTGTGGCCTCCTCGGCTGGCTCTCAATCAGGTCGATTGAGGGTTTCTTTTTAAAACCCATCTCGGCCTTAGAAGAAGTCCCTACTGAGGAGAGGTCCGCTTCAGTCAAACTGGGGTCGCCTAGATCACCAGAGGGATCCTCGAACAGATTGTCTTGATCAAATACACCAAAATCGTCCTCGGCCTCTTCAGCTTGAGGGGACAAGGAAGGACCTGCCAACGTAGCGCCTTCTGTAACAGGGGATCCTTCGGCAATCAAGAACCCTTGTTCTGCTACGGTGATCCTGTGAAGCTGAGGATCTTTGGCTCTGATCACGTACTTCGAAGCCGAGAACGATTTCTGGATGGGATTGTACCCAAGGATCTTGTGAGCAGCTCTGACCTGGTTGTCGGTTTCATTCACAAAAACCTCCGCCCTAAAGATGGTCGCCAAATCTTCCCGGTTGACCAAGTGAAAGTGTCGGCCAAAGGCGTGTGGATCTGTAAAAAAGAAAGCACATCCGTATTAGCAGCCAAACGGTGCAAACTATGACAATTCAAAAGATTAGCCCTCTCCTACTCTAAATACCCCACCTGGTGCCCCCTCTTCTGTCGGATAGGGAAAGTCGTCGTGCCACCTCCCTGACACGATGAGAAAGTCCTTATTCAGCCCCTTGCTAGACTCTGGGAGGCACTGAATAAGCCGAACCTTGTCGTCCCTCGTTTTCATATAGTAAGACACGCCCTTCAGATGTTGGAGGTTGTAACACCAGTTTACATCGTGATGGGTCAACCTCAACCCCATTTTCTCATATAAAGCGTCCACACAACCTAGGATCCTGAACATATTGACGGCGCACTGGGTGGGAGCTAATCGAAAATGTCTAAGGTAATCCCTCATCACTGGTCCCATGGGGATTCTCATACCACCTTCAAGGAAAGTAATTATGGGAATCACCACTTCACCATCTTCCTTCCTAAAAAGCCACTCCCCTTCCTCACAGTATCTCAAGCCTACATTATTGGGAATCCTATAGTCGGCAATGAATTTCTTCATTGCCTCTTCAGATTCAACCAACTTCTTAAACCTACCCATCCCTAGAAACGGCTAAAGGACTCAGGGGAGGACGATAGAAAGAGAGGAATAAGAGAAAAAGAAACTTAGAGGGGAGAAAATATGAGTTAGAGAGAGTAGAAACTTACAGAAATGAGGAAAAGCTCCTCGAACAGGCTTTTTATGCTGGAGAGAAAGGCGAGTTGGGCTGGATATTTGACTGAACTCAAGAGACGTGCGCAAGAACTCTTGAATGTGAAAATAAAGTGGTGAATCGGTTCGAATGGGCATTTATACCTTCGATTAAAAAATAACCGCGCCGGTTTTCCCGCTCAAAAAGTTAAAAAATCCCCACCGTTGGATCACTATCACATCGTCGAACGTGGGGAGCACAAGGCCGCCAGAATTTAATGAGAGCGTGCCTCGTATACCGAAGCGTCAGGAACGTGCCTTGGGTAGGTGAAAAGACTCTAGCGCTGACGGAGGACAAGACTTGATGAGCCACGATGAAAGGCCCGAGGACATCAAAACCATCCTCTCCGTCCGAGGAGCCGGATAGTAGGATTTTGAAGGGCTATTGTGGGGTCAATAAATCTGGCTACCTCGGCCCAACTTTATATTAGGCCCAAGGCCCACGCCGAGTAAGAAGAAACGTCCGAGGACGAACGGAGAAAGTCCTAACTACCAAGGAGCAACGCCGAGGACAATCATGTCCTCAACGTACCGAGATTATAGAAGGGAAGGGCAGCGCGCCATCAAGGGTGGTTTCGTAGAGCGTCCCAGGAAAGAGGACAAGTACCGTGGGTCAGCCATGGGAGCCTGGAAGAGCAATTCAGGGAGAAGCTGTCACCTCCACATTAAATGCCCACAACTAACGTTCTGGCCGCATTAATGAGGAAATGACCCCTGAACAGTGCCGCTTTGGTCGCTGCAACTCACAGAAGGTTTGGGACGGCGGCTGATGGGACAAGCACTCAAGTAGTGACCTGCACGATCAACAAATGGAGGGCCAAAATCAACCTAAAGAGGGTATAAAATGTAAAGAGGTCCTCCAGAGAAAGGATCGGAAATTGGAAGTAGAAAACACTGTAGCAACCTGTATCATCTTTGTAACCTCTGTATCCAGGCACTGAGGAAATAATAAGAACAAGAAAGCTCCTCGGACCAACGTCCAGGACAGATTCTAACACTTAAGGCCCGTTTTCTTGCTATCTACTTTACCAATAACCATGTTTATTCGTTGCTATCCTCACTAAGGCCTAGCTCTTAAACCCATCATCTACAAATTTATTGTTTAGGGCTAGTTGGGCCTGGATCCACTTTCCCAACAGTAGAAGTGCTCAGACCCAGTCCCTACATGAAGAATTTGGATTATAATCAAATTAAGATTTTTATCAACTTAGAATTATAGGAAAAGAAAAATTATATATATTTTTAAAATCTAAAAATCTAAAAAAAATTCTACAATTTGGTGAAGCCACTTGGCACAACCACGGCGTCTAAGCCCAACTTTTATTATATAGTATATGATATTTATATATATAGATATTGATAGCCTTAATTGGGGTGTGATTGGGGTGTGTCACCCACTTAGTGGTCTTCCTAAAAATATTTTACTATTAAATAAACTAAGCCTATACCCTTGTTTCTCCAAAAAAAAAAAAAAAAAACTAAAAAAAAACTAAGCCTATACCCTTGCGCTAAAACTTGAAAGTTCTCTAAATAATTCAACTCCATAATTTTAGGCATGGTTTGTTGTTTCAAATTTTAGGGATTTTTTTTACATGGTTTGAAAACTTTGAATGTCGTACGATAATTTTTTTTTTTTTTTTGGTGTACATCATATATCTATAGATTCTATATATCTATACTACTATTTAAGGGGTTTCTCCTGTTTGGACAAGTTTTTTTTTGTTCTAAAATACCCCAACAACCTGCGTTTAAGTATGGGCAAAACTTGAGGATAACACTGTAAAAATATATCTCTAACTCTCACCTAAAACATTTCTTACAAAATAGGATCACTCTCCCACTAACCCACTTCTTCAAAACAACTATACATTTGTTGTTTTTTTTTTTCCTTAAAAAAAAAACCATCCTCACGTTTATCTTCAAATCAAAAAAAAAAAAAAAAATTAAAACATCCTCAAGGTATCTTCAAATAAAAAATAAATAAAAAAATTAAAACATCCTCAAGTTTATCCGTAAATAACACTAAATAGATATATACAAGTTTGATTATAATTTAAACTGCTTTTAACTTCTTTTTAAAAATTAAAAACAAGAAACCTTCTCATCAAAAAAAGAAGAAAAAAAAAAAAAGAAGAAGAAACCTAATGAAAAAAAAATCCCCACGTTCTATAAATAAGTTATCTACCCAAAAAAGCCTACCCCAGCCTTTTTTTTTTCTTTTTTTTTCTTTTTTTCCTAATTTGTGGATAACTACACGTTTAAAAACTCTTCAATCAAAAAAAAAAAAAAAAAAATACTCAAGTAAAATACTAATGTTCAAAATGCTAAAATTTTGAATAAAACTACTACTCTCCCACAATCACAGGTTATCTGCAGATACTAAGAGGATTCCCTAAAAATATTCAATAGCTTAAAAAACTCCCCACGTATTTACCTTCCCCATGTTTTCTGAATAGAACTTCTCACAAACAAAAACACTTCCCATTACTTTGTTATGTGTACAATAAAAGTTCTCAGTAGAACTTTTCCCATTACTTTGTTACGAGTACAATAAAAGTTCTCAATATAACTTCTCACAAACAAAAACTCTTCCTATTCCTATTATTCCTAATTGAAATAGAATTTTTGTCAGTTGCACATCAACAAAAACTCTTCTCAATCGTTTATCAAAGATTACTATTCCTATTCCTAATTGAAATACAATTTCTATCAGGCGGCTAATTCTTTGTATAAAAGTAGCGTATGTGTGGTTTAATTGAATAGAAGAGAGAAGTACGCCAGAAACTAGAAGAGAAAAACACGTTCTTTGGGTGCTACATCTGTTGAAGTGTGCTACAGCTGAAGTGAAAAAAATTGTTCTACAAACTTTGCTTTATTTCATTAAAAGGTATGTAACTTTTCCTCAAGGTATCGTTATTTTTTTTTCGGAGAATTTGTTTATGGTTGCCAAATCCACTAACCATTACAAACTTACACATGCTATAATTAAGAATATGTGCATCTTTTTTACTTTTAATATTTTTATTTATTGTGTTATTTTGGTGTTTGAACTATTTTTTTTTTACCTCACATCTCTCTATATTGTATTTTTATCCTTTTAATTATAGACTTTTCTCTTCAATAATTTCTAACGTGGTCAAAAAAAAAAAAAAAAAAAAAAACACAACAACCATGTATTTGTTTTATTTATTTATTTTATTTTATTTAATGCAAGGTGACTTTTTTAGTGGATTGCATAAAGGTCAAAGTATTGCAGTTTGGTGTTAGTTGAGTTCGGGTGAGAGAAAAAGTTAAAATTTGCATGCAATCATGCACAACTCCTTAGTAATACTTTGTTTTGTAAAATAAATAATTGCTTTATTATGCCTAATTTTATTGATATGTGTAACACTTACATTCTTTAATTAGCTTATTTTTTGGGATTAGTGTTATAATTTTTCACTTATTTCAATGTGAGGTTTACACTTTTTGATAGATCAATAATTGCACATTTAGAACCATTAATACGACCAAAAGTATCATAAGGCTTCTCTAAAAAATAAACAAATTCACACCTGAATATATAATTTCAATGCTATTTTGGTGTCATGTCCCCTACCCGTTGATAGCAAAATTTATCTTGAAAAATATAAAACAGCCTTATTAAGGAGAGAGAAAGGGAGAGATTAGAAAAAAAAAAATTAGCAGAGAATTTTATTATTATTATTTTTAAAAAGTGATAATTGATTATCCTATCCAATTTTATTAAGACTTAAGTTCGTACTTTTAAGTGGATACTGAAACATCAGTGTAGAAGTGTAGGTGTAAGGGAGTTTTTTTTTTTGGTAATACCAGCAGATTTGTTTATCTATACTATTATTTAAGGGGCTTCTCCTGTTTGGACCAGATTTTTTTTTTTTTTGTTCTAAAATATCCCTACACCCCTAGGTTCAAGTAGAGACAAAACTAAAAGATAGTCCGGTAAAAATACATGTCTAACTTGCACTAAAACATTACATACAAAATAAGAACACTCTCCCGCTAACCCACTTCTTCAAAGCAACTATACATCTATTGTTTTTTTTTTTTTTTTTTTTTTTTTTTAATAGAAAAATAAATTATGAATTATCACATCAATTAAATAGGTTTAACTAAAAAAAAAAAAAAAAAATCCCCATCCGTCCACTTTTTTTTTTTTTTTTTAATTCTTAAAAAAAAAAAACACTCCCATCTTTTGTGCAAATTAAAAAAAAAAAAACAAAAAACAAAAACCAACAGGGATAAGATAAGATAAATAATTTTTCATCACACCCCTATGTTTTTTTGTGATTGAAAAATGTAATAATCCAAAATTATAATGAATGCAAATTATATAAGCACACACTATCATGGCTATATCAGTAGTTTTGAAATGCATAATATGATCGAATATATGCATACCACTCATCACACTCCCAAGTAAATTTGTAATTGAAAAATGTAGTAATCTCAAATTATAATGGATGCAAATTATTAACATTTACCAACAAAAAAAAGAACCTCTGAGCAAGTGCGTGAGCGCATGCTCAGAGGCTAGTGAATAGTTAAAAGTCTTAAATTTTAGATAGGTTTTTTTTTTTAGAAAGAAATTTTAGATAAGTTAAAACTTAAGATTTTTAAGTTTTAACTTATCTAAAAATTTTATGTTTAGTTAAGGAGTAACCGAGTAAGAGAGATTTCTGAACAATTTTAAAAATTTTATTTTATTAAAAAAATAAAAGAAAAGATAAGGATTAGAAGTTAAGACGAAGAGTACAGCTTGAATTGTGCAATTCAAATGGGAGAACGTGTGTGTGGTGGTGGAAGTTTGTATTTGTGTAGAAGTTGAGTATTTTAAATTTTAAATAGTTAATGGATGTCTTTCCTATGTGCAAAATAAAAAACAAACTAACTTCCAAAGTTCCATGTTTATCTTATTCTATAAAAAAATTGTGTTTGCTATTTATTCATAGAATATTTAAAGTCCATCTATTGCTTTTTTTTTTTTTAATTGTTGCAAATCCGTATAATATTTTGTTATCTACCTTCACATTTTTAGACCAAGACATATATATAGGCGACAAAAAATTGAAAAGTGAAATTCCAAATATAAATTAAATAAAGTGTCAAATATGTCACTTCATTGTCACTAGCCTCTGAGCACGCGCGAGAGGCTTTTCTATTTTTTGGGTAAATTTTAATAATTTTTTTCCATTATAATTTGGGATTACTACATTTTCCAATCACAAGAAAACTTAGGGGTGTGATGAAAAAATTATTTCACCCACAAATGCATAATACTCATCACAACCCTAGGAATTTTTTGTGATTGGAAAATGTAGTAATTCCAAATTATAATGAATGCAAATTATTAAAATTTACTATTTATAAGAGGATTTCTCTCTTTGGACTGGACTTTTATGTGGTTCAAAAATACCCTTAAACCTTACGTGTAACAAGAAAAAAACTTGAGGACAACTCGGTAAAAATATATCTCCAACTCTACTTAAAATGCCTACAAAATAGGACATTCACCTACTAATCCATGTTTTCAAAACAAACTTATTCAAAAATAAAAAAAGGAAAATTATGGCACTAGACCCAAAAAAAAAAAAAAAAACCTCATCGCACAAGCAAAGCGCTTGTGATAAGGCTAGTAGATAATTAAGAGTTTGATTAAAATAGTTTTCTAAAAACTGAATTAAAGAGGAACCATTTTCCTGCATTTTTTACTATATTTGCTTCGTGATATTAACTCATGTGGTTTATGTTATGTAGTGCTTAGTTTTAGGCTCTATCGGTTGGAGTGATTAAAGGGAGGATAGAAAATTATAGAGAGAAAAGTGGAGAGAAAATGATGTTTGTGGTTGTTTGGTTGAGGGTGAAAAATTGGAGAGATAGAGGAAGAAGTTAAAATAATAATTGTGTTGTGTCACTTTTATAAGGCATGTATCAAATTATTTCGTATATATTTCCTAAAAACAATATTTTATATACTTAAAAAAATTGTTTCTTGTATTATGTAATAAGGGTATAAGAGTAAGTTCATAAAAATTACATTTTTTATTATCTCATTTTTCTTTTGAACCTGACAAAAAAGTTTTTTATCCTCCCACTTTTCCACTCTTCCAACCAAATACAGATGAGGGAAACTAAAATACTTTCTATCCTCCCACTTTTCATCCCCTCCTTATTTTCTATCCTCCCACTTTTTCAACTCCCCAACCAATAAATTATGAAAGAGTGCATGTAAAAGTGTACATGTTAAACCATTATCTCTATTTCAAAATAGAAAGTTGGAATAATGTATATCTACTATCAGCTAAAATCAATTTACACTATTGATCATACACAGAAAATTAGTGAGCCACTCTTTTGTTTAGGAGTGTTGGAAGACTCGAAAGAATAAAGAATGCTTTGGATGGCACCGGTGGGGTGCTTGCCTAAGCTTCTTTGCTCCATAAGTTAGAGACTTGCATGAACCCCAAATAAGCTCAATGGCAGTAGTTTAGGGTTTGTGTCTCATACCTTGGAGTGGAAAAGGCTTAGAGTTTATATAAGAGTCTTGGGTTGACTACCTCCCCATGATTTCCTCTTCTTTCCATAATTGTTGCGTGATGGAAGGCATGGGAGTAATAGTAGCGAGATTCTCAGGATTTATTCCCATAATTGGAGGGAAGATATCTTGAAGTGATGCCGTAGAGTTTCCATTAATATGTTGACTCCTAAGAGTGCTCATTCTAAGGGTCGGATGAAGGGATCTTATGTTGGATGATTGACATTACTAGTGTATGTTGAATGGGTTCACATGAGTGTGCTCGTTGGAACTTTTGTCGTCTGGAGGGTTGGAAGAGTGATCAGAGAAGCTAGTGACCTGCATTTTGGGTCACCTATGATATATGACCTGCATTCTTTGTCACATATATTTATTGGCCTTTTGACTCTTTTTGTAGAAAATACAAGTGGAGGTTTAATTTTTTCATGCAATTTGAGATTATTATAGTAAGAATTTTTTTTTAAGAAACAAACGCACACACATACAAGGAAGAGGGAAATGGGTTATAGTATAAATGTACACCGTTTATAGTAAAGAAATCAATTGAAATAAGCAAGTGGAAGTTCTTGGTCCCATGGTGCGGATTTCTCCTTTTTTTTTTATTACTTTATTTTTATTTTGACTTCTAAGAACTTTATATTTCTTCTTGGATTTGTTACACCTTCCTGTTCATTATAAATTCTTTAGAAATAGAAAAATTCTACACTCTTTACCAATATATTTTTTTTTTTTTTTTTTTTGTGGACAGTTTTTAGTTTTTATTCTTTAAACATTCTAACTCAATATAGTAAATGTTTATCATTCTTCCAATTGAAATGGAAAATGATAGAGATAAAAAATTATTTGGAAAACCAACAAATTAATCAAAATAGCTCTTAATTAGAATAAACAAAAAAGAGTCTACAATAACAAGAAAAAAAGAAGAAGAAAACAAACAAATTAGTCACAGCAATATTGTAGAAGGGTGCGGCTAACACTGAAACTTGGGTCAATGCCAAGACAACTAAGGAAAATTGGCATCATATATCTTGCCTTCCTGATTGTTCTTGTTATTAAATTTTGTCTGTTGCATCCAATAGTTCTAGGCTTTCTACGTAATTATCCAAATAGAAAGAATTTGAAAGGCCATGAATGTAAATTTCCCAAGTTCTTTGATTAATTGGTTCGTACAAAAGTAAGTCTCCACAAGAATCGCGCGTAGCCACTAGAACGTCACCATTTTTTTTTTTAAACCTACCACCCTTCTAAACTTTTCACCAAATCTTTCACCAACATTAATAGTATAGTTTAGTGCAAGATTCCACAACTCCATACTCTTTTATCACCCACACACAATACTCTTTCGCCACCCATCCACTATTGCCAAAACATTTTAATTGGCCTCCGTGTATAGCAAGTAATGCATCAAGTGCTGCTGAAGGATATCCCGAAACTTCTAAAAAAGCGTCGAGATATGGTTTCGAAACCACCGAGACCTATACCGGTAGTTTTAAAACCGCTGGTATAGGTCAGTCGGATCTATTGTCACACTTGTTGGACATCAGTACAAAGTGCCAGGAGAAAAAGCACTAGGATAGGGCATTTTGGTCTATACTGGTGCTTTTTGGGGCTATAGTCACGTTTTAAAAAAGCCAAGATGGCCCCAATTTTTTGTAGTGCCATCATACGTTATATGAGTTGACACATATGGCCATTTAAAAAAATAAAGTATTATAATGTTAATTATACTTCTCTCCTCTTACTTGGGATATCAAGTATCAGCCATTGGTTTCTTTTCTCAATTATGTAATTTGATTACTTATATTATTATTTTTTTTGCATTTTTCTATTTCAATGTCTCATATTTGTTAGTCTTTTGACTCTTTTTTTTTTTTTTTTTTTTTTTTTTTTGTAGAAAATACAAATGGAGGTTTAATTTCTTTTCACGCAATCTGAGAGTATTATAGTGAAGAAATTGAAAAAAGCAAGTGGAAGATTTTGGTCCCATGTTGCAGAACTTATATTTCTCTTCTTGGATTTCTTACACCCACTGTTCATTTTTAATTCTTCAAAAAATAGAGAAAATTTATGCTCTTTACCAATTTAACAATTTTTGTGGTTAGTTTTTAGTTTTTATTTTTTTAATATTCTAACTCAATAAAGCAAATGTTTATATTTCTTCCAATTGAAATGGAAAATGATAGAGATATAAAAAATCATTATAATGTTCTAAAAAAATTATTTGGAAAACAAACAAATTAATCTAAATATCTCTTCTTCTCAACCAAAAAAAAAAAAAAAAAAAAAAAAAAAAAAAAAAAAAAAAACTGAATAGCTCTTAATTAGAATTTTAAAAAAAGAGTCTACAATAGCAAAAAAAGAAAAAAAAACAAACAAAAAAATTAGTCACAGCAACATTGTCAAAGGGTGCGGCTAACACTGAAACTTGGGTCAATGCCAAGACAACTAAGGTAAATTGGTATAGTATATCTTGCCTTCCTCATTGTCCTTGTTATTAAACTCTATCTGTTGCATCCAATAGTTCCAGGCTTTCTACATAATTATCCAAATAGAAAGAATCTGAAAGGCCGTGAATGTAAATTTTCCAAGTTCTTTGATTAATTGGTTCGGACAAAAGCAAGTCTCCACGAAAATCACGCGTAGCCACTAGAATGTCACCATTTTTTTTAAAACCTACCACCCTTCTAAATCTTTCACCAAATCTTTCACCAACATCAATAGTATATAATTTAGTCCAAGATTCCACAACTCCATACTCTTTCATCACTCACACACAATACTCTTTCACCACCCATCCACGGTCGCCAGAATACTCTAATTGGCCTCCGTGTATAGCAAGTAATCCATCAATTGCTGCAATAGCCAATTTCTTTCTTGGACAGCTTTCCTCTAAAATCTTAGGTAGAAGAACTTCATGAAAAACCTCATCCCCCAAATCAAATGACAAAATCAAATTTTGAAAAAATATTGACTTTTCTGGGGTGCGGGCTAACTAGTGGAATGCCCCATTCACAAATACTGATGTATTCTCAACAATGTATTGAGGGTTAAGGCCGATAACAAAGCGCCACACGCCAGTGTGAAGGGTATAGATTTCAACCATAGGTGGAACAAAATCATCAAAGTACACAAATTTGACCAATTTGTAATAAGTAGTTGGAGCGTGATATCCAAACCCAAGAGAAAACGTATATTGACCATGAGACTTTTTCCTAATGTTTGGATACGGAAGTAAGACTAATCTATTAATAGAAGGGTTCCAGAGATGATAGGCACCATCAACAGTATAATTATTGGCGAGACATATCAATCCATTAACTGAACCGACAATGTTGAAGTATGAGGGAAAGGTATATTCGTGCTTGTATGGGCAATGCAATTCAGTGAAACTTGAAGGGTATTCAAAGAAACTTCTTTTCTCTTGTATTTCATCCCCTTTTAAAAGGGGAAGAGGATGTATGGCTGGGTTGCTACAAGGGAATGGATCATCAGAAGGGTCCAGAGTAAAACGTTCCTTATGATCATAATGACGAAAGAGAAGGTAAGATGGTCGGTGTTGGTTGCTGCGAGCCAGGTAGCGGGTTACGAAGCGACGGCTTGATATCATAGACCACCATGTCTTGCATACACACCTGAACTTTAGAACTGACTTTGCAGGTAATTGTAAAAGAATTTCAATAATCACGTCTTCCGGGAGATAGTTTGACATTTTTATGTTCCTCTACGTCTCAGAATTTGAGATTGTGCTATGGCTTTATATATAGTGCGAAGAAGTGGTATCACTGTTTGTCTTCTCTTTCTCCTATTGCAGAATCAACAAAATTTCTTCTCCTTTTTTTGAGAAGAAAACAAGAGAAAGTGTTGCCACGAAAACAGCTATAGGGTTCTGTATTTGTAGTAGGATGACTCCTACTCCTACTCCTATGTGTTATCGGATTAGCAAGTTGTTCTGAAAAAAAAAAAAAAATAGTCGGCTTGGCAGCCTAGGCTCAAGTCTTTTAGTTATACAGTAATATCTAAGAACTTATATTCAGCGGGCTGACCAATCGAAAGACCCACGGACCACGACCCACAAAACCCAATAAACCACCCTACCCATTTAAAATAGATCAAACCTAATTTCCGCCGACCTCAATGTTGCCAATAACACTACTAGCAGAGACCCATTTCAAACAATACCCAAATCTTTTAATCCAGTCCCATTTATTTTGGTCCAACCCAATTTTCAAACAAATTGAACCATTTCATTATGCAGTTTAACCCATGCCCACTTTTGAATTAAAGCCTGTCTCAATACAAACCCAATCAAACCCTTGAAATCTATCTATATCAAACCCATAAAGCCACAAGTCACCTTGCCCTAGATTAGTCCAAAACCCTTCGGGACCAAACCAAAACCAATTTTAATCTAAGCCTAACTTGAACCCAAATCACTCGGGCCAACCCATTTCCAATTACCCAAAGTTACACAACTACCTCATCTTTATTCTTTACCAATTGCCTCTAGTTTAGCTGGAATTACACAATTGCGATTAAAACTAAAATGCAGGTCCTAGAGCATTAACATCAGGTATGCCAAATGCTAAAAAAATGTTAAATTTTTAGCATTTGGCACACCAAACACAAAAATCCTTACATCATGAGAGTACTAGCATCAACTGTGTTATGCTAAATGCTATTTTGACAAACTATAACTTTTTTTTTTTAATTTAAATTTTATCATATCATTTTACAATACACTTTACATCACATGTTCTATTTTAAAAGTTCAGACACATTAAAATAATCTTAAAATAATCCTCTAAATAAAAAAAAGGAAAAAAAAAATTACAAATCAGCTTTTTTGAAAGAGAATAGTGGTGTGAGAGAGAGAAGAAAGATGTTTCATATAGGAGATGTGACGCAAGATAAGAGAAAAAACCATTAAAAAATTTATAGCATTTCGACCAAACCATGCCATTTATAGAATATCATTGTAACTTTATGCAATTTTTTTTGGCATTTGGCACATCTCATGAAGTAAGGATTTTGCTGTTTGGTGTGCCAGATGCTAAAAATCTAGCATTTGACACACCTGATGCCAATGCTTTGAGATGTGCCATATGCCAAAAGAAATGGGATGGAGCTACATGGATGTTCAATAAATGGAAAAGTACAGATAAAATGCTATAAATTTTTTAATAATTTTTTCTCTCTCCTCATTTCAATTTTCTTTTCTCTTTTCTCTTTTTTATCAAACATCTTTGATCTTTCTTCTCTATTTGAAGCCACTATTCTCTCTACCGTGATATAATTTTTTTGTTTTTTTTATTTAGATGAGTGCTTTTAAGATTATTTTAATGTGTTTGTAATCTTAAAATAGAACATGTGATGTAAAGTGTATTATAAAATGATATGGTAAAATAAAAAAAAATGTAGGTTTTAGTGTGTCAAAATTGCATTTAGTATAGCACAGTTGATGCCTAGTGCTCCCTCTAAACCTTGGAACCTGTTTTGGATTCCCACACAATCCAAACACCCACGTGCTAGGAGAGCGATGTTGCAAACAAACATGACATTGTTTGTTCAACTTAGTCTAAATAAATGCATTATTTGATAGAATAGATCTGCTTATTTTTGTTTCTACAAACTAAATTCCTCTATTATTACTATCTATTATTACTTTAAAAAGAACAAATAGTAATTCTTTCATTGAGAAAATCTATTGAAAAAGTGGATCCAGGGCATAGTTTTTTTTTAGAAAACAAGAAAAGGAAAAATTAAAAATTTTTTTTTTGAACACCAACATTAGAAAACAAATATTTAATGTGGTAAAAAAGTTTTTGGAAACATATTTTCTTTAAACAAAATTTTCGGACTCTTTTAAAAATATATATATATATATTTTTTGTTTTGAAAAACTTTTTGAAAGAAAAGGTTTATAGAAAAGCACTTTAAAAGAAAACTTTTTTTTTTTTTTGGAAAGATTTCATTTTTTTTTAGAAAAAAGGGTTGAAGGGGTTTTGAAAAGCATTTTCTTAGAATAGTGTATAAAGAAATGTTTTACCCAAAGCAAATTTATTTTATGGCAATTTTATTGATGAAAAAAGAAAAGGAACAACAATAATAAAGTGCAGAAAATAAATTGCAAGTAAAGTAAAGTGCAGAAATTTAAATGACATATAAAATAAAGGGCTGAAATTTAAATGGCATAAAAGTAAAGAGCTGAAAATTAAATGACATAAAAGTAAAGGGCTGAAATATTGTAAAGGGTGATTAAAAAGTTTTATTTTTTACTTTTTTATGTATCTCTTAGATAGACTTTAATCTCTTTCAAGCCTTATGGGTCCTTTCATCATAAAGAAATGGGAGTTCTAAGCCATCAACCATTCTTATGAGACATATCCATATTGTGCTTTATTTGAGGTTTAAAAACCATTTAAGAGAGAGGAAATAAAAAATCTTTTTATTATTATTTAGGTGTCTATATATATATATAAGTGCAATAAAGTAAAGGGAGGAAGGGGATTGTGCAAGAATGCCAAGAAATTAAAGGGATGACATAAATTAAAAGGGGAAGGGGATTTGCTTGGAAAATAAAAAGGATGACATAAATTAAAGGCTATAATAGTAAAATCCCTAGATGCCTAGGTAGGATGGAATTTCTTCCCCCTAAGGGTACTTCCCATACAAGTCCTAGGAGATGGTCCAATACCCATGTAAGGAAACAAGCACAACAACATAAACAAACAATAATAATATAAACATAAAGATAAAGAGAGAGACATGTACATAAAAGCGTAGGAATATAAAGCAACTATGTACAATAAACTAGGTAAAATGAAGATTTTGTATATGGAAATGATGTTTATAAGCTAATAAGAGAGGATGGGATGGGTGTAGTTATTAAAGAACCACCCCATCCCTACAAGCTTACCCACAACTATTACAAGCAAAAATGGATTAGGCTTTTTTGTGGTGAGTTTCCTAGAGAGAGGAGAGAGAGGGAATTTTTGAATTTCTAGGGCTATTTTTCTAGAATTTTCTCACTTCTTTTTCTGACTTTCTTCACTTTTTATTTCTCTATTTGCCACCTCATTAGCCTATTTTGTCTTTTTCTAATTTCTGGCCCAATCTTCTCGCAGCTTTTTCGAGGCCTTTCCGAGCTCCGTTTTCTTCAAAATTTATATGCTTGGAAAACTCTAGATGCCTAGTTTCCAAAGGTCCTAGCCTCATTCAATTTTGAATTACGGTCGTTGAGATATCGTGCTTGGAAGAAAGGTGACGCGGTGTTGAAAAATTTTGTGACGGTTTTTTCTTGAAAAATTCATATCTTCCAATCCGGAGCAAATATTGTTGAGCCCTTCTGATGAAAATTAGAAAAGATCTTGTTCTTAAAGATGGTCTAGTCCACTCGTTCTAGTTCTCCCCCAACCGGTACAGTTTATTGTGCGAAGTCAGGTAAAAAACTGTTAGTTTTTCTTTAAAAAAAGTGAAGATTTTATTAGGGGTTTTGGTATTTTGATGATATCTCATCTGTTTTAACTCAAATTTTGGCCCATAAACTATCATTTTGAATGGAAAAATATGCCCTACGAGAAGGTCTAAAATTCAACTCGATCTAATGATCGGATCAAAAAGTCAACCTTTTGATCATACCCGGTTTGGATTTTGGTCTTAACTGCTAAAAAAAATGGTTTTTAAATATTGTGACCTTTTGATCCACCTTTCATTCATGTTATATTTATTTTTACCCTTTTTGGCTTTAAAATTCATGATTTTGCACATTTTTCAATATTTTTTTTTTATTTTTGGTCTTTATTTTGACGCGTGAATTGAGGCCAGACAAAATAAGGTATTAACAGTCTATATTGAAAAATGTGTGTGGTTCTATTGATTTGGGCAATGGCCCAGCCTATATTTTATCCGTAACCAAGTTGGAGGACAACTTGCTCTCTTTGTAATTATTTTGCTTTTGAATAAGAATTTTCCATTTTATAAAAAAAAAGTGATGCCAGAAAATAAATATACTATAAATTTTACTATGTAAACCGATGTCATCAATTAAAGAACATTAATTTAGATATTAATTTATTAGTTGTTGAAGTGACACTAATCATATTAATTGTCATATCAGTTTGTAAAACTTTGTAATAAAATTATTAGTAGCTCTCACATTTCCCTATTGAAAATAAAGCAAAACATGATTTGAAGTTTTGTAAATAAAGAGGAAGGATATGGTTTGAAAGAGAAAGTATATAGATACAAAAAAAAAAAAGACATAAACTTTCACATCTACGAATGTGGCAGCTTGTTAGTGGAACGTAAAAAAGTGATGTCAGTAGTGAGTTTGGATGACCCGAATGAGAACCAGTAAAAACTTGCCAACTCAACTTCAAATTTGGAGGATTTGTTATGCGTTGAAGTTACATAAGCTGTTACTTAATCAAAGTACGAAATTTCATACATCTTTTGTCCCCTTACTTAAGCAAAGTATGAAATTTCATATATTTAAATTTCCTCTTTTCAAATTTCCTAACCAGTGACCTCCCACGCACTTAAGACCTTTGTCCAGCACATTAACCACTAAACTGGTTGGCTTCCTTGTGTCATCCATAAACTTTATATTTTATTTATTTTAATTTTACAAGATTAATACTTTTGCATTTAATTTTATTACTATTTACTTAATAGTATTTTCTTAATCTATTTGTGCTCAAGAATTATGCTTTTACATCAATAAATGTGAATATGAAATTTGTAAATTTATGTTAAAAATAGTTTTATTTAATTAAAATTCTTTTTATTTGAAAGATTAATAAACACAATTTTTTAAAGCTTGTTTATATTTTATTATTTCTATTCACGTTATAAAAAATAACGAAAATTCAGTTGAAAGTTTTTAAAATTGCTTTATATTTTTTGGCATGAGTTTCCAATGATGGCTTATTCTATTAATTTGATAGCTTTTTTGTGTTGCACCCAAAACTAACCAGTTCTTTATGAACTACATGTCGTTTAGTGCTTTTCTTCTCCCTTGCACATGTAGTTAAGTGCCGGTGCTATTTTCTTTCTTATAAAGAAAATATGCATCTTGAACTCTCATGATTAGTTATACAATCTGGAGAAAATGAATGAGACTAAAGTTGTGCATGAAATATCCCATCGGTGTTGTTGCTTTAGTATATTCATGATCTCTGGCCAATTTAGTGGAAGATTGATAGGCCAAGAATGTATTGATTCCTTGTGATGAATTAACCAATTAATTAGCCAAGTGAATTAATTAAGTTAATTAACATGCAATACGCGTGGTAGCACAAACAAATCACCAACTAAGTTAAATGCAGCGGAAAATAAAGTTGACACGGTGATTTGTTTACGAATAGGGAAAACCTACACTGCAAAAACTCCATCAGGTGATTTTAAGGTCACCACTTCTGAGAATCCACTATTATCACAACAAGTGGTTACAAGTAAAGGAATCCCAATACTTTATACCAATCTACAGTTGAACCCTTACCCCAATACCCAATTGGACTTGTTCTGTAGTGACAATATCTCCTTTCAATGCACTACTCCCAGTACGTGACTAACCAATCGATGCGCAAATCCTAGTACGCGGCTTACACACCAACTTGAGAAAGATGTTGGCTGCAAAGTATTTCAGTTCATCAACACGATGAAGATCACGAAACTCCTTAGTTACAAAACCCTATGGTGTACAAACACAGCAGCTTCTTGAAGAGAAATATGAACTAGGGCAAATTGTCTCCGGTTCACAATATGCTTGTGAAAAACTTTTGCATTGATGTGCATCAACTGTGACGGCCCTTAAAATAATCCTTATATATATATTTAAGGTTGTGAGAAAAGAAAGCCCAAACATCTATACACGGATTGGATGAAAATCAGAACTGAAAATCTGATTTTCATAAATCTCGATAGATAGAGTATCTATCGAGCAGCTGTCGAGCATCAGGCTAAACTGCCTTTTAAACCTCGATAGATGCTATCTGTCGAGCTAGCTGCCGAGCTTTAAAAACCAGCACTTCTTTACTTGATTTTTGGACAGACTTGCATGATTTTAACACTTGAACTTGAAACTTTGTTCCTTGAAGTATTAAACACATCCTAGATCTACCTAATTACAAGTAAAGTGCGTTTTGTCAAAGGATTAGCCAATTCTATATTGACATATGTTTCTAACATGATTCACATATGTCCTAACAAAGATGAAAAAGAAGCATAAATTAATTATGAAAATGTAATTGTATGTTAAATATTATTTATAAAAAATATAAAGATGTAACCCAAAAAAATTCAAAAAGAAAAGATCACATGTGGATCAGTACACCTATGATTAAAATCATGCAATTCTTTTTTCTTTTCTTTTTTTTTTCTAAATTCGCTCTGTTTTTCTTGTCAACCAGTTCTGGTGGGTGTTGATTTGGACAAAGCGAAAAGCAAATTAGCACCATTTCATTCCAAAGTGAAAATAACACTCTGTATTGCCAAAATTCTTTGAAATGCTAAAAATTGGCTGTACTAAATTTTAAGCACATCAGACACAAAAAAATCACCTCCATTGAATGTCTCAAATGCCAAAAGAATTTTGGCATGAGTAGAAAGGTACTGTCGAAATGCCATTAACTAAAAATTCATTTTTAATTCAACTTTCAAGTTTCTCTCTCCCCTTTTTAATTCATTTGTTTTGGGTTATGTTTTGAGTTCATATTATTTTAATGTGTTGTATGCATTATTTTAATGGGTTATGATTTAATCTCCTCTTTTTAATTTATTTGTTTTGGGTTTTGTTTTGAGTTAATATTATTTTAATGTGTTGTATCTTGTATGTATTATTTTTTAATGAGATGTAGGATATAATGTTAAACCTTATGTTAAGAATAAATGAAGTAATTTTTTGTGTGTGTTAAAATAAAAATTTTTAACACAAAAAATTCAAGCCAAGGTGGAGATTTGTTAAAGTAGAGGCGATGGAGGAGTTTGCTCGTGTAGCTTGATCAATTCAAGCCAAGGTGGAGATTTGTTAAAATGGGCCCGCATGTGTGGCTTGAATTGCCACAAGCCCAAGTCAGTTACAAGTAAACCAAATACAACTTGTAATAGGAGACCACACCAACCAACTTAACATATATCAATATATATATATATATATATATATATATATATTGTTAGGTGCGACAAATAAAAGGAGAAGAATCCTAATAACCTAGCAATGCAGCTGCATCAAAGAAAATAGAAAAAAGAGGTAGCCGCTTCTAGTCTTGTGTTTTCTTGTGAGAGAGTGTTAGGGGAACAAAGTTTCTCTCCAAACTAGTTTGGAGAGAAACCCTACAAACTCATCATATATATTTATATTAAGTGTGAATTTTGAAAATCTAATCGTTAGATTGCATGTTCTTATTACATCCTTAATGCTTACAAAATTTCAAGAAAATCAAAGATCAATTGCTATGTCATCAAATAAATGTTATAATTTCAAGTTTTTGTAATCTAATAAAGTTGTATATAAAAAATAAGTTAATTGATCAAATAGTAAATAATATCCAATTTAAGCGAAATTTGATATGCATGTTAACAACATAAGAAACATGAAATTCAACGGTTAGATTTTCAAAATTCACAACCAAAAAAGAAATATATGAGAAGTTTGAAGAGTTTCTCTCCAAACTAGTTTGGAGAGAATCTTTGCTCGTGTTAGGGTGTAATTGGGATTTGGGTTTCTTAAGAGTGTTCTTGTGCATTATTGTATCTCCCTATTTTTATAGTGAAATTTCTCCATTGTCGCCATGGAGGTAGGTAGTTTGCCGAAACATGTAAATTTTTGTGCTCAGTGTGTGTGCTTGTTATTTATTTTCAGCTTATTTACTGTTATTGATTTAAGTTTTGGGGTGCTATTTGCACAACAGTGCATAAGGTTTTTTTTTTGGATGAAACAACAGTGCATAAGTTAGTTAGCTATTTGTGGTTGATTATCATGTCATGTGCTACAAAATTTTTAATCCTTTTATTAACTATGTGTTTTTTTGCTTTTTTAGCATTCTCAAATGAATTGCTATTCGCCTTGAATGCAATGATTTTGAAGAGTTTCTTCATTAAAAATTGTTATCTATTAGTTTGTTGCTAGATAATCTACAATTCTTTTGTAAAAGCGTGTCTTTGACTTGTCATCTCTTTTTGACTCTTTGATAGTTTTTGATGAAAAATTATTATGCATCACAAGATGGAAAAAAAAAAAATAATAATTCAAATTCAAGTGTTCGTTTTGGTTCTTTGATATTGTAACATGTTCTAAAAACTTTTCGAAATTGCTTTATTTATCATAATGGAGATTTTCCCAGTTAATTTTATTCTTTTAACAACTTCTTATTAACACTACGAAACTCATACAAAATTTAAAAAAATATATATATATATATATATATAATACCTTTAAAAAAAAAAAATTAATTGATGCATTGCACAGATTGCACAGTTAAAGGAAACAACTAATTTCCCAAAAGACAAAGTTTAGCTACAAAACCAGTTGTAGCTTAAAGCTACAAACTGCTCTAATAAAATGACATGTGTAAAAAATAGCATGTGCATTGCACATGATTACTTAAGTAAATTTAACTCAACTGACCCTAGTTAACTACACCACCTATTAAAAAAATAAAAAATAAAATAAAAACTAAAAACCCTAAAAAAGTCTATACATATGATCTCTCTCTCTCTCATGGACTTCTCTCTCTGTAAAATGTAACCAGAACCCAGCTCCAACCGATCACCCATAGCCTCCTATCTCCACCACCGGCCGGCCAACCCAAAGTAGTCTGGGAGCTTCATTTTCTGTCAGTGGTTCATCAAGCTCTACGGCAGTTGAGATCCTTGATTCTGATATAGTTCCTGCTCCGTCAGGGTACCAGCAAGGTTCTTCCAAAGAACATGACAGACTTGAAGATGATTTGAAATTGACAGGTGAAGCCCAAAATTTTGGGGAAGGAACAAGGGTTGAGAATGAGAGGGTACAGAAAGGAGTGGCTAAAGGGAGAAGTTTCTCTAGTACCTTCAGGAATGATGGAGGGGAAGAGGAACTTGAGCTTAGTGGATTTGAGGTTATGGGCCGGCGGTGGAGACAGTACTGGATTTGAGGTTGGCCGGCGGTGGAGACAGGAGGGTTTGGGACCGGTGGGAGCTGGGTTTCTTCGTTGATTTTGGAGCTCCTCAGCAGCTTATCTCCAATACGTTTTGGTTGTTTTGGTTTTTTAGGTTTTTAGTTTTTATTTTTTATTTTTTATTTTTTTAATAGGTGGTGTAGTTAACTAGGGTTAGTTGGGTTAAGTTTACTTAAGTAATCATGTGCACTGCACATGCTATTTTTTACACGTCATTTTATTAGAGCAGTTTGTAGCCTTAGACTACAACTGGTTTTGTAGCTAAAATTTGTCCTTTCCCAAGAGGAGATCAAGCCAAATCTTAAAACTTCATTTCAAACTCAAATGGATAACCAGTTAACCACACACATTTAGATTTTTATTTAAAAGAAATATATAAAAATTATAAGAGATTAAATTCTATAAGAATGTGGTGTAAAACTCAAGTTTTACATCTTCCAATCCCAACATGCCATATCATCATATCACATATTAAAGAATACGCATAACCATACTCAATCAATTCTAATACTCATCTAAAAATCTAACTCAACTGTGAATTTATGGAGATGATTTTTTTTTAAAATTTTTTATACAAGATAGAATTTCTACTCTAGCCTAATTTAAGTGTATGTGTGTGAAACTCCTTCTTGGAGACTTGAACCCCGACCCTTGCCCCCCACACCCCACAAACACTTTTATTTTTTATTTTTTTTTACACTTGGTGTGTAACTCTAAGTAATGTTACACTATATTTAGAAGATCCTATTGCTGCATTACTTGTTTTATACGTTCTTAACATGCATGCCAATTTTCATATCAATCGGATGTTATTTAATATTCGATCCATAAAATCATATTTTAGGCATTATTTTAAACTATAAAAAATTGAATTTAAAAAATTGATTGATAATATGACTATTGTTTTTTGATTATCTTGAAATTTTGCAAGCATAGAGAAAATAAGAACATAATATAACCGACGGTGGATTTATCAAAATATACAAAAAATATTGGATGGTGTAACATTGCTTGAAGATGTGTATGTTCTATCTCTTATGCCATTATTGGGTAAGGCTTAGGTGGACATTGAAGTCAAGCCTAGTCAGCAATTATTAATGACTTTATCAATCATAAAGAAGACCATAACATTCTAAGAGCATTAGCATTGGAGAATGCTAATGCCAAATGTAAGGGATATTTGACATTTCAAGCCCCAAAATGTATTGCATCAGGAAATGTTATTGCTAGGTATTGCAAATTTTTTTGCAATAGTGCTATAGTGCAATTCTATCTTTAGAATTGCACTGTAGCACAATTCTAAAAAAAAAAAACTAATATTTTATTGTGATGGTGATTGGGAGAAAGAAAGAATAAATGATGGTGATTGAGGGAAATATTATTTTATTGTGTAAATATATTATTTTAATGAGTAGAATAGGAAAATAAAAGTTTGGGATGCTGGAAGTATTGTAAAATGGGATGGTATAATTGATAAAGTAACTTTTTGAGATGGTAAAATAGAATAGAGTAGCATTTTCTGATGCTAATGCTCTAACTATAATAGTGATGGGTGCCCACACCCTCATGTCGTCCAGCCCACATGTGATAGAGTTTCTCATTTAATGAACTTATCTCCCACCAAAGTCTCAAAATTAAGTCAGCATGTCAGTATGTCATTCCTTAGGAGGTGACTCTGGCGGTGAGGGAAACGCTGAAGAGAAAAAGATGGCTGAAAAGAGAACAAAAGGGAAGATAGAATGAATATTTTTTGGGGACAACTCTAATGCGGCGCTTTGCTAATAGGATACATTATTTTATAATGGATCGATTCATAAGAGAGTGAATAAATTTTAGGGTAAAGTCTATTTACTACCCCTGAGTTTTGAGCTAATACCAACCAAATCCAAGATAATTCAAAATTGACCAAATTGGTCCCTAAACCCACCTAAGTCCTTACACACTGTTAACTCCGCTAGTCAGTTTTTCTTCTTCTCTCAAACCTGTCTCTTCACAAGCTCCTCTCTGACTCCCTCCCTTCTCTCTCTCTCTCTCTAACCTCAAATCCACCGCAACCACCCCCACAACCAACTAAAAACCCAAAAGAAACCCATACCAAAACTCAACCAAACTCATAGCAATAAAACCAAAAATACTCCAACAAAACCCAAAATAAAAAAGCCCAAAAAAAAATTACAGCGAACCGACCACCACCACAACGGAACCCACAACCACCCCGTAGGAAATCCACTACCTCCAAAAACCCATAATAAAACTCAGCCAAACCCATAGCAAGAAACCCAAAATCTTGCAACAAAACCCAAAGAACTTTCTCAATAAACAAATAGGAAAAAAAAAAAAGAGAGTAAATGGAACCAACAAGCAAAACTCAATGAAGAGGAAAACACAACAAATCAAATTTCATTTGAAGATTTAAACCCAAATCATAGAACATTCAATAAATAACTATGTCAAAAAAATCAGCCTTTTAACTCAAAATTCTAATCCAAACCAAACCCAATCAATCAAAACATCCACTTAACCAAACCCCCAAATTCATAGACCTGAAAAAAAATGTGCTCCGATCTATGTGGCTTTGTGACCATCCACCACCAACCACCCCCACAGCAAACCCATCACTGCCGATCAAAACCTAACCACCCTTAACCCACACCACGACACCGCCATAAACACAACGAAAGAGAAAACCCAAACCCTCTGACGCTGATCCACACCACGAACCACCACTAGCCCACACTATGGCGCCGCCGCAAGACCACGAGAGAGAAAGTAAGGACTCCAACGCTGATCCAGACCAAAACCCACGACCCACCACTTACCCAAACCACAACATTGACGCAAAGACCATGTGAAAGAGAAGAGAGGGACTAGTGAGTAAGAAGAAGGGGGGACAAGAGAGTAAGAGAGAAGAAGAGAGAGGTCTGAGAGTGAGAGGGATTAGAGGATCAGAGCGAGAAGACAGAGATGAGAGAGTAGTTGGATTGAGAGAGAGATTAAAAATAAATAACAGCGTTACAAGTCGTTTAAGTTTAAGAACTGAAATGGTCAATCTTATAATGTTTTGGATTTGGTTGGTATTAAACTAAACCTCAGGAGTTGTTAGTAAAATTTACCCTAAATTTTATATTGGACCTCTACCTAGCCCAACCTTCCTCTTTTCAAGTTTGGACCAGTTGTTAACAAAGTATATGACGCTAAACACAAACACATATAGCCTATAGATGTAGCAAAATCTCCCTATTTTTAAGGTGAAATTTTCACTTTGTTGTTGTTAGGATGTAAACATCTTACCAAATCATATAAATTGTTTTGATTTTTATGTGTTTTTATTGTCATTTATTTTACTTCTAAATTACTATGGAGAAACAAAACTTTTTTAAAGGATCCTTACTTTATATATATAAAAAAAAAAAAAAAATTCAATATTGTGTATGAATCTAGCATATTCTACAATCAAACCCAATATATATCTACAATATATATATATATATATATTTATAACCCAATTCACCATTCTATTTTCATTTTTAGTTTTTAAGAATTCATTTTTTTGAAAAAAAAAAAAAAAAAAGGATTTTTTATTGATCACAATTTCATGAGTATATACACTAAAAATTTAAATACTCTCGTATTACTACTTTGAATTTGCACTACATAAAATATTTGTGTTGGTACTAATTAGATTAGGTTCCGGGTATCATAGAATAAAAAGCTTTCAATTTCTAGCGAAATTGCATTGTATTAGATATATATTAATAATGATTTATAAAAATGATTGAGTTTTTAGAACATTACAAAATAAGTTTTATACTTTATAAATTAGTTTCAACAACTTATTGGATCATATTATCTTTCGTATATTCTCCATTTTTGCAAAATTTCAATGTGATCAAAGATCAATAGCCATGTCATCAATCAATTGTTCAAATTTAAGTTTTTATAATTTTAAATAATGCATAAAAGATGAGTTTACGGATCAAATGATAAATAGCATTTGATTAGTATGAAAATTGGTATGCATGTTAAGAGCACATAAAACGTGTAATATAACATGTCTAACTTGAACCCAATATATATATATATATATATATATATTGAAAATGACTATCAACTTTAGAAAAAGACTAATAACTATTCCGTCCTCATGATGGACCACTTTACTCTTGCCTAGTGGTTCACCATTTCATTTAAAGATTGCCACATATTTTATTTGGTTGAATCAAATTATACTAAAAAAATAAAGTTAAATTGAGACTTCCTTTCTCGGGTAACCCCGTTTGACATTAATTAGGGTGAAAACAAAACTGTTTTTTTTTTATATTCGATCAAAACACTCTCAACCCTACTAATCGTTAATGTTTAAGACACATCTTTTACATGAAAAGGATAATTCACTCAACTCCAATTTACAATCTTGTAGCAAATTACTCTTCGGAATGATAGCCTTTTTTTTTTTTTAGAGATAATTACAATATGCTGCTAATCCCGCAGTTTGAACATTTTCCCTCCGGTCCTCTGAGCACTTTGTGCATGGGGAGGTGTTAGTTCAACTATAAGGCCTTTAGCTCTTGGGAGAAGACATATTTTTTTATTTTTATTTTTTAATTACACTAACATGCTTTTTGTTTTTTTAATTACATTAACACGCCACAACGAGCTAGTGATAAACACGCACACACAAATTCATGCACCCGATGTGGGGATAGCCCTTTTTTTTTTTTTTTTTTTTTTATTACACTTGTTAGGTTCTAAGGACTTAGGATCTAATGTATTAGAACTCTATTTTGTAATGTTGGCAAATCATGATCAAAACAGATGTTGGTCTTGTTTAGACTTGCTCAAAGTATAGGTCTTTTATGTAAAGTTGGAATCGAGTTAACTGCTGAATTGAGTGTGCAATTCTGACTGGCTCGATCGATCGAGAATCAGACTCGATCGATCGAAAGTCGGGCAGAACCTTTTTCTGCAGAATTTTCCGACTCAGCCATAAGCCCATATGACGTGTAGGGTTTTATGTTTTGCCTTAGGTATAAAAGGGAAACCCTAGCCACGTTTTAGATGTTGCTCTTTTTACTGTGTGTGTGAATCTCTTGTGAGATCTGAGAGGTGGTTACCTTCACACATGCTTAGGATTATCGAGAAGGAGATTTCATTAAGAGCTTGATAATCATTCAGTTACTGCAATAAAAGCTTAAAGATACATAAGCGGGAGTACTTGTATTTGCTGGAGAATCCAAGAAAGAAGGAGTCCAAGCGAGAGTGCTTGTATTTGCTGGAGAATCCAAGAAAGAAGGAGTCTGTGGTTTCGGAGCTTGCACTTGGTCGTGTCAGTAAGTTTTCTACTGGTGGGTAGCAATAGGATGTTAGTGGTCTAAGTCGCTATTGTAAAACTTTGATTCTTTCATAGTGGATTCAAGTTTACCTTGAGAATAGTTAGGTTAAATCCTCCCCAGGTTTTTACCGGTTTGGTTTCCTGGGTCATCATATCTTTGTGTTCTTTATATTCCGCACTTTACATTGATAAAATTATATGTTTGTGTTAACTTAGATCTGAAATATGGACTAAGTAATAACTTGGCTTGTTAACTAGGTCAATCCAATTGTGTTTTAAGGGGTCTAAAAACGTACAAGTGGTATTAGAGTAGGTTGCTCTCTTATTGTAAATCTTTTGATCTTTGAGCTGATCCTTGACCCCTATTGTCATGGAACACGGACACTCTCTAGTTATTTCTCCTCACTTTGATGGGAATAATTATGCTTATTGGAAAGTAAGGATGAAAACATTCCTGAAATCAATTGATGAGAGAGTCTGGAACTCTGTTGAATACGGATGGGAGAAACCCACTACTCCTGTTAGTGAGTGGCAAACTTCTCAGAAAGAAGCAGCAGTTTTCAATAGCAAAGCTATGAATGCAATCTTTAATGTTGTTTCTATGGAGGAATTTAAGAGAATCTCTAATGTTGAGGTTGCTTATACTACTTGGCATATCCTCCAGACTGTGCATGAAGGCACAAAGGCTGTCAAAATCAATAAGTTACAGCAATTAACAACTAGATTTGAAAGTATTAGGATGTTTGATGATGAATCTTTTGATGAATTCTATGCTAAGCTTAATGATATTGTTAATTCTGCATATAATTTGGGTGAAATCTATGATCAACCTAATGTTAGGAAAATTCTTAGATCTTTAACTGAAGATTTTAGACTTAAAGTGACTGCCATCACTGAAAGCAATGATGTGGACTCCATCCCTGTTGATGAACTTGTAGGATCTCTTTAGTCCTATGAGTTGGACCTACCCAAAACTAGCAAATCCAAATCAATGACTCTTAAGTTAGTTGATGATGTTGATGTTGGTGGATTTGATGATGAGCTCTCTACTACAGAGATTGCTTACCTTGCCAAGAACTTTAGGAATTTTCTTAGAAACAACAATAGAAGGGGAAGAGGTAAGAACACTGCTGAACCTATAAATTTTAGGAAGAATGATCCCACTAAGGTTAACAACACTGAAAAACCTAGAGAAAAAGTATGTCAATTTTCTAATAATTCTATGGGTCCTCAATGTTTTGGATGTCAAGGGTATGGTCACATGAAATCTAAATGTCCTACATACTTGAGGTCTAAGGGTAAGGCTATGGTTGTAATCCTTAGTGATGATGAAGTTTCTGACAATGAGTCTGGTAGTGATGAGGATGGAAACTTCATTACTTTCACTACTACTGCTGTAGTTGATGAAAGTGTTGCTGTTGAGGAGAACCCTTCTGATGGGGAACTCTCTGAGGATGCAAATCTTCAAGAAGCCTACAATAAACTTTGCAAAATCACTACAAAGGATGCCATGAGTGTTGAATTAGGCTTAAAGAAAATTGCATCTCTTGAGCTTGATAAGAAAAATTTGCTTGTGAATTTGTTTGATGCTACTGAACTTTTGAATAATGTGAAGACTGAGAACATACTTTTGCTTGAAAAAGTTAAGAATTTGGAACATGATCTATCTGTTGCTAGAAAACAAACAAGTGCTAGTTCCAAACTTGATCAGATGTTGAGTGTTCAGAAGTCTTTTTCAGACAAAACTGGCTTAGGTTTTGTAGAAAGCATCAATGTGTCTGCACCCAATTCCACAAACTTTATTCCTTCATCTTCTTCTGAACCCCCTGTGAGTGAGGTTGTGAGTGAGATTGTAAGTGAGGTTGTCAAATTCATAGAAGTTACACCTCCTAAGAAGATTAGGGTTGATCTGAAAGAGTCTAAACCTAAGGCTCTTAACCCTTCTAAGGGCAAGACACACGATAAGCTTGCATGGGTTTGTCATTTTTGTGGAAAGTCTAGGCACATTCGTCCAAACTGTTACAAGCTGCAAGCTGCTAAGCGAGCAAACAAATCAAAAGTACATGTGCCTCAAGCACAAGATCCTATAGTACTTATTGGTGAATTGGTAAAGACTCTAAACCTTTTTTCCAATCTTGGAGTTGGTAATCATTACCATGTGAATAATAACTCCAATGCTCGAGGTGCATCTAAAAAGTTTTGGATGCAAAGGGCTCAATCAAATTGAGTCTTTCTGACATGGTCCTTGTGCTTCATTGCTCTTCTCTTTGTGACCATTGTTCTTTGGTTTTTGTTTTCTTTGTTTCTAGGATTTGCATTGCATAACATTCATGCATTTCATTCTAGGTTGTTTTTGTTTTTGTTTTTGTTTTTTTTTTTTTTTTTTTTAAAGGAAGCAAATTATTGTTTTTGTATTATCTTCTTGGTTTTTGAAAACAAGGTTGGTCAATTTATTTACACATAACATGTCTTTGTACCTTGTTTAGCTTGGATGAGCTTATTTATTACACTTTACTAGTTGAAGTTTTGTAGTGCATGTTTTGTGGGAAAGATGTTTATAGTTTTTGCTCACTTTTTCTTGATCTTGAAGTCACATGTTTTTGACTGTCGGACTTGAACCTTTGGAGAAAGGCATAAATAACCATCTCACCACTATTCACTAGCCAATCATGAACACCTTAGTGCATATCGTAAGATTTTGAGCTCGAGAAAGTGTAGCACATGCACAAAAAGAACATAAGGTGTAGCCTCGGTTAAATACTTAAAATTGGTGTGTACATTATTGGACTTAAAGTTAAATCAATCAAATAAAATTGGTGTGTACATTATCCCAGCTTTTTAATAAGTTTCTGCTTAATTAAAATTGGTGTGTACTATATAAGGCAAATCAAGAAAATTACATGATTGCAAGCTTATGTTCTAGGAGATGTGGAAGTTATATGATGTAACTCTTTAGGTGATAGTCTCTTTCAAATTCTATGTGATGAATTTTGTAGACTTTGTGGTTGATTTCTATTCACATATCACCTCACATGTATCTCAAGTTTTTCCTGGTTACACACACCACACAAGTTGCTCTTTGCTAAACTTTGTACATGTTGGGGTTTATGTCCTAAAATCCAATTTATTGGCATGTCATAAATAATTAATTTGTTTAATTATAAGAGACTATCTATAAATGAACTAATGAGACATTATCTTAGTCAATGAGATGCATAGTATGTGATTTATGTGATTTAGTCACAGAAGATATAAATCACAAGTTCTTTGTAAACTCAGAATTTTAATTTGTAGTCGGTGATGAAATTGGGCGTTTCATCTGCGAAGACTATAACATATCAACTACGATGATTTGTCTTGATCATGGAAGTTGAGGCTTCTAGTTGGTATGTTAATATGTTTTAAGAGTTAAGACATATTGAACTGGACCGCTGTGAGATTTATTATTCTCCTAACGACTGTCAAATGAATAATAAATCTCACGATTTCTATTTACATCAACTCTAAATCCTGAAAGAATAATGGACCTGATCATGAGATGTAGGTTGTTTTGATATATCAAGAGTGAGATCTATAAGTCACAGTCAAAACCTCAATATGTTGGGCAGCCGCATTTAGTGTTGATGGAATATATATCCTTAAGATGGAATTCATAATCTCTTAACGGAGATATAAAATATTCCCTTGTGATAAGTTTAATGGGTTTGGTTATTTAAGAGAGTTGGGCCCAACCATTTTAGTAAGTTGTTACTAAAGTATATGTTTATGAAATTGGATTTCATAAATATATGATGAATAACATAAAAGATTAAACCGGGTACTCAAGGATTAAGATGTAGTAATCTTCAAAGTGGCAGTCTATTTCATGACTTTGTATTACTACGAATATTTTAATGAAGGGGTTGCATGTATAATAAAGTCTTGGGATATAATTTATAGATAAGGCCTAGAGTGCAACTATATTTATATAGTGGTATTAAATATAGTTAATGGTAACTTTGGACTTGTCAAGAGTTGATAGAAAAGCCCAAGGCCCATTGGAGCTAGTGTCTTATTGGTCTTTTTTGGTCCTACTCCAAGCCACATACTAGAGCCCAATTGAAATGGCCCAAAATGCTAGCCCAATTAAATAATCAGTTGTATATAAGGAGAGAAACATACAAAATTTCATTAAGTGTGCTTTTCATAAGAGAGTTCTCATAAGAAATGAAATGGTTTGTATGTGAGTGTTGGACACTCATTTTATTCTCTCCTTAAAAACTGATTGAGAGACCACACTTCTTGGGCATCAAGTGGAATTGGAGTGAAGATTAAAAGTCTTACCAAGAACTTCTGATCTTCGGTTTTGAATTTCACCGCACCAAGGTACGCTTTCTTGTTCTTTAATTCTGAAACTTATATAGTACATGTTATCTATTGCGAATGAAGTAGATCCGTTAATTTTTTCGCTGCGTATGTTTTGTATGCAATACAAACATGCATTTATCCTATAGTACATGTTACAGTGTGTGTTTTTGGTTTGACCAACCAAAGTTTGAAAATTCTGTGAGTTTTATGCAAAACATATTTGATACTTGAGAACTTAAGGAGAATGGAATGAAAATCTTAATTTTGGGAAAACTGGGTTCAAAACTTATGTTTTTGAAAAACATTTCATTTCATACTCATACATTTTATTCATAAAATTCAATGCTTTGAGGAGTTTCTGCACAAAATTGCTTTGTTTTTTCAAAAATTTGTTTTTTCCAGAATTTCGATCGATCGAACCTGTTTTTCGATCAATCGAAATTGCGATTAAAATCTTTGGTCAGCCTCTGTTTGTTTCAATCGATGCTCGATTGATACTGGATCAATCGAAGTATTTTCGATCAATCGAACCTAGTTTTCGATCAGTCGAAAATCGTATAGAGAGTTTTTTTAAAAACTGATTCTCATGTGTTCAACTTACTTTTCAAAAATTTTTCAAACACTCTCTCTCTCTATTCGATCGGTCAAGGCTCTAATCAAATTTTTTGTCGTTTTCCTTCAAATCTTTTGTAAGGTTTTTCTCCTCTAAGGCCGGTAAGACTCTTTTACCCTTCCTTTTGCATTTATTTTCAAGTTTCATGCATTTTTTTTAGGAAAATTTCGAACCTAAAATTTTTGGGGTTTTTGTTGATTCAAGCTTGTTTTCTTCAAATTGATCAATGGGTTTTTGTTCTAAGATGCTATCTAACTGTCCTTGATGGTTTAATTTGATTAATTTGGTGATTTGTGAGAATTTGAAAAATCTAGGGCTTGAATATACCCGAATTGGGGATTTTGTTCAAATTGAGCTTAATTGATGAAATTGGCTTGTTGGGAAGGCTGAGTTGATCATTCTAAACTGTTTTCTAACTTGTGTAATGATCAAGTAGTCAATTTATTACAAATTGAACAAGTGGTTTTTCAAATTTTGGGGTTTTTGTTATAAACTCTATGCTCAAGCCATTTTGTGATTCTAATCTCAAATTTGAACTTAGTCTCACTGCATTAGAGCATGCATCATGACATTTTACTGTTCATGCATCATATAGATTGTTATTTCTATTTTTTTTGTGCTAACTTGCAGTCTGCCTTTGGTTTTTCTTTTGGTTCTTTTTCTTGTGTCTTTGTCCTTACCCTAGAACCATGTCTAGGAAGACTAGAGCCAATAGGAAAGCCTCCACTTCTTCTGAGCCTTCTTTTGAGAGTGATAGGTTTCCAACTGTGAAAAACCAAGAGTTGTATGAGTTGCTGAACATTAAGAGGAAAATTTGGGCTGAGAGAAAGGTTTTGTTAGATGAGCTTGATCCAGCCATTAGGGCTAATTTTGAGCGTAGGGCCTGGTTGCCACTGTTGGATATAGATCATCCACCCCCAGCTGCCCTGATTAGAGAGTTTTACTCAAACCTCTCTATCCACATTTATGATTCCAACACTCTAGTTAAGTGTTGGATACGAGGTGATGAGTACACCATTACTCCTAAGGTAGTGGCTGATGCTCTTGGGGTACCGTTGGTCCAGCACCCTGTCTATCCCTATTCAGAGTCTCCACCCTTTGACGACATCATGTCGTACATCACTGGGTCTTCTATCCGGTGGGGTTCTGATCCTCGGATCACTTCTGCTGAGCTCACTGAGACTACCAATCTTTTCTTTAGGATAACTTGTCATTCTTTGTGGCCTATTTCTCATTTGCACATCATTCCTTTGGAGCGTTGTGCATTTTTGTTTTCTCTTGTTACTGATGCTCCTATCAGTTTCCCTCATCTGTTTCTTCGTTCTGTGAATGAGGTTTATAGGAGTTCTTCTACTGCTCATGCTCTTTTTCATCCTGTTTTCATTTATAGGATTTGTTGCTTTTAGGTTTAGATGACTTTCCTGCTTCTGAGCCCGTACACATAGTTGCTCCCATAGGTGCCTCTTTTCTTCGGCAGAGGGCTGCTCATATGAGAGTTGGCTCTAAACATCCTAGGGATGTGCCTTCTGGTACCGCACCTCCTTTCACTTCTATAGGTGATACTCCGCCGAGGCGTCTGTTGATGCTGCTGCTGCTATTCCTCCACCATCTACTTCGGATGACTTTGACATTCGTCGTACGTTAAAGACTGTCGTGACCGTTCAGGCAGCTCATGGTCAGCTTTTGGTGGATTTGCTTGACGAGATCCGTGCTTTGCGAGCAGATCTGGAGCATTCTAGACGATCACCTCCGTCACCTCCTTTTAATGATGGATTCTGATTGCCCTTTGGCATTCCGTCACAAAAAGGGGGAGTACATTTGGACATTTGTAGAGGGTTTTTGTTGTTAGGGGGAGATTTTTGTATCTTGTGGAGCTATTAGATTGTATCTAGGTACTTCATTGTGTATTTACCTTTTTTAGCTCTTGATGTATTGTTTTTGGGCTATTCATGTTAGGGGGAGATACATTGTTAATGTTTCTTGTTTCACTGCTCATTGATTTATATTTATGAGTTATTCATGATATATGTCTTTGTTTTGTGTTGTGTGAAGTCAAGATTTTATTTTTGTTTTTACTTGTATTTTCCACACATGCGTTTATGTGTTTGTTGAGTATTTCAGGAAATATACAAGTTGATTCAGTCATGCTGCTGTCTACACTTGCAACTGATGGATAGTAGTTAGGTTGGATTATTTTGTAATGGGCATTAATTTTTGTAAAGGGCTTTTACTTGTAACTTTGAGCATTGTGTTTGTGTTTTTTCACGGATTGCCAAAGGGGGAGTTTGTTAGGTTCTAAGGACTTAGGATCTAATGTATTAGAACTCTAGTTTGGAATGTTGGCAAACCATGATCAAAACAGATGTTAGTCTTGTTTAGACTTGCTCAAAGTATAGGTCTTTTATGTAAAGTTGGAATCGAGTTAACTGCTGAATTGAGTGTGCAATTTTGACTGGCTCGATCGATCGAGAATTAGACTCGATCGATCGAAAGTCGGGCAGAACGTTTTTCTGCAGAATTTTCCAACTCAGCCCTAAGCCCATATGACGTGTAGGGTTTTATGTTTTGCCATAGGTATAAAAGGGAAACCCTAGCCACGTTTTAGATGTTGCTCTTTTTGCTGTGTGTGTGAATCTCTTGTGAGATCTGAGAGGTAATTACCTTCACACATGCTTAGGATTATCAAGAAGAAGATTTCATTGAGAGCTTGATGATCATTCAGTTGCTGCAATAAAAGCTTAAAGATACACAAGCGGGAGTGCTTGTACTTGCTGGAGAATCCAAGAAAGAAGGAGTCTGTGGTCTCGGAGCTTGCACGTGGTCGTGTCAGTAAGTTTTCTACTGGTGGGTAGCAATAGGATGTTGTGGTCTAAGTCGCTATTGTAAAATTTCGATTCTTTCATAGTGGATTCAGGTTTACCTTGAGGATAGCTAGGTTAAATCCTCTCCAGGTTTTTACTGGTTTGGTTTCTTGGGTCATCATATCTTTGTGTTCTTTATATTCCGCACTTTACATTGATATGATTATATGTTTGTGTTAACCTAGATCTGAAATATGAACTAAGTAATAACTTAGCTTGGTAGTTAGTTAATCCAATTGTGTTTTAAGGGGTCTAAAAACGTACAACACTAACACGTTACAACCAAAACAATATACAACAATTAGTTGTGCGAAACTAGTGATAATAAACACACACACAAACTCACGCACCCAATGTGGGACAAAACCCATTTGTTTTTTTTTATTACACTAACACATCACAATCAAAATTGCATGCAACAGTTAGTTGACGTGACAGCCTTAAAATGGAACGTGGTCCCACCAAGAGAATTTATCCCATGTATGGAAAATCAATTGACACGTTTATTGCTAACTGCTTACGTACGAAGATGTTACGCGTGATCCTATGCCATTAATAAAGAGGCTCTCAGCTGCTTCACAATGCCTTGTATTGAAGAAAATCAGGTATATCTAAATTCAAAAGGCTCCAAATATTGTGGGTAAGCCTTTTAAAACAATAATGACCTTTTTCCAAAGTTCCACTTCCATGTACACAGCATTTATGCCTTATAAATCCAATTCTCTCACCCGTAGTCATGCAGTTAATCTTAGCTCAACCCCTGTCCCCTCCACTCTAGCACAAACAACCACCATTGCTGCTATCACTACAATAGTACCACAACTTCTGGAAGAACTTTTAACGTTGTCTGTTGCTTAAAAAAAAGAAAAGGTTGGAGGCTATACAAATTTCTCTTCTATTCATTCTAATGAAATTATATCCACGGATATGGTGGTTGAGAGCGACAAAACAAAAGGACCATCTCTACCACCACTAATATGCCTCTCACGAAGCCATGCGATGGCATTGGCATTGTTAATTATCTTCGAGGCAAGAACTATTTTATCACAGGTGCTACTGGATTTCTAGCCAAAGGTATTGGTTTTCTTGAGCATTGTCTTAATGTAACTTAAAAACATAGGCTGATTTGGTTATATTTTTAGAGCAAAAAAAATTTAGAAAAGTGATGTTTTCATTTTTCAAATAGTTATATTTTTCTTAAACTGAAAAAAATATATACGAGTAAATTAGTGCACCACTACTATTTAAAACATTTTAATTCTTAGTTGACCTTTTAATATTGTGCTATATAAACTTTGGATACCTCATAATTTTACACATAACAATTCTAGTATGTGGGTGACTCTCTCTCTCTCTCTCTATATATATATATTCTCAATCCCTCTATCAAAAAATGCTACCATATCTTTTGTTCTTTATATAGTAAAAGGGGTAATTCTATATATACAAATACAATCTGAATAAAATTCCTATTAATAATGACCATAAGTATAAATTTTCACATTTAAACAAGGAAAAAAAAAATTTTGTTAAATTTTAGTGTGCATTACATATAGGATATTAACTAATTTATATCTATATTATTTCTAAAAACTGAAGCGTAGCATTTATTATTGTTATGCTTCAGTTAAACCACATCAGCATCCACGTCATGATCATTTTTTCTTTCCAATTTTTCTATAATTTTTTTTAACATTCATTTTTTTTAATATTTACACTTTCTCTAATCTTTCTGCCTTCCTTACATTTTCATCTCCTCACTACCCACTACCCAATACCCTCTACCTTAATATCACTATTCATATTTTCCTTTATCTTCCTTTATTTTGTCTCTTCTTATTCACACACTTTTACTATAAATTTGTCATCCTCTCTTCCATTCTTTGCATATATAGTTTTCCCTCACAAAAAGGTCATCTCTCTCTCTCAAATTTTTGGCGGATTTTTTATTTTCTTGCATCTTTGCTTTAAATTGATAAATTTTTGTGTTTTTAAAACTCTAATTTGGGTTAATGAGATTTATTTGTGTTTTAAGTTTTTTTTTTTTTTTTCCTCTTTGATTTTTAAATTTTATCATATTATTGCATTATAAAAAATTAAAGATAGTATATAAAAAATAATATTCTATTACATAGCATGATTTGGATAATTTAGTGATTTTTTTTTTCTTCTCATCTTATTTTATTCAACATTGAAATAAGATGAGATCCTCCATATCATTAAATTATTTATATTTTCTCATCTTTTTTATTTAAAAAAAATTAAAATTTTAATATTTAACACTTTCTCCAACCTTTCTCATTCCCTTTACATTTTCATCTCCCCAAACCCTCTACCTTAATATCACTCTTCTTCTTTCCCTTTATCTTCTTTTATTTTGTTTCTTCTTATTATCATCCTCTTAGCAAAAATTTGTCATTCACTCTTCCATTCTATGCACAATTTATCCTATAAAAAAAGGTTATTTCTCTCTCAATTTTTTGGTGTATTTTTTTAATTTTTCTTGCATATTTATTTTAAGTTGATAAATTTTTGTGTTCTTTATAACTTTATTTTAGAATGGTGTGATTTTTTTATTTTTTTATTTTTTTATTTTCCACTTTGATTGTTGAATGTTATCATATTGCATTATAAAGAATTAAAGACAGTATATAAAAAATTATTATTATTATTATTATTATTATTATTATATTACATAGCATGCTTTTGATAATTTGGTATTTATTGTTGTATCTTTTATTTTTACTTTTTTTTCTTCTCATATTATTTTATCCAACATTTAAATTTATCTACATCCTCCATATCATTAAATTATTTATATTTTCTCTCCTTTTTTATATTAAGAAATTAAACATATAATATTTTACTTAAATTTGATAAATAAAATTGTCCTCATAAAGTGGAGTAATGCTAGGGCAACACTCATTCTCACACCCAATATATTAAAGAAAAAATGGAACACAAAACAAATGTCAATTTAGAAACACTTAATTAAAAAAAATTAGTGAGGATATTAAACCAAATATAACACAAAGAAGGGAAATTATTGTGTACTTCCGGAATATCATAAATGGGTACTCCCTCCTCTCACATGAATGGTGGTCTCACTAATTAAATTCATGGTGGGACCCACCATTCATGTGAGAGGGGGGGTTACGCATTTATAGTACTCCGGGAGTACCAAATAATTTTCCCACAAAGAAACTAATAATGCATATTTAATGTTATAGAATCATTATCAAATTTTGGAAAACGATAGGTTGCCAATGGAGAGAAAGAGAAAGAGATGGTAAAGAAAAAAAAACAATACAAAGTAATAAAGAGTAGAAAAAGAAAAAAAAATAAACGTCATTAGTAGACGTTAATTGGAAAACAAAAAGGCTATAAGGAGAAGTAAAAAATAATATAGAGATGTCCATACGGAGAATATTAAAAACTTCATAGTATAGTAAACTAAACCGTTACATTCACTTAAAAAATTAAATCAATCTCATCCAAAAAAAAAAAAAAAAATCAATAATCAACAATTAAATACAATCATAGTACTAAATTTAAACTTAAAACTAACCTTTAATCAATTTTCCAATCATAACTAAAAAGTGACGTTCTCCAATAATAATAGAAATTGCATAAGAAATAAAATTAGAAAATTTAAAATCCTTTTTTTGACATTTCATTTAACCTTATTTATATATATATAAATATATATATATAATTTTCATACACCGTTACTTTTTGAATATCTAGTAAACAATGTTACCTCTCATTTAACGTCTTTGTTATGCAAATTATCGGTTAGTAATAAATATATAATGGTAAGAAACATTATAAACGAGATCATTATTAAAAAAAAAAAAAATTAAATAGCAACTATCATTATAGAGTAGTAGTCTATAGTTTTACGCATCTAATGAAGTAGAATATATATAGTTTACTTAAAGGTATATGTAAAGATTCACATTATATATATATATATATATTTATATATATTTGTGTGTGTAAAGGTTTAAAAAAAAAGTTATATGTAAGGTTTTAATAATAATTTTAGTAAATTAATTTATTTTTTTATGATAGTTTTAATTAAAAGGAAATATTTTTCCTGATCAAAATATATTGTTGTTCCCTAAACTTTAGCTATCCATCAAGTTAAGTGATCATTTTTTTGACTCTAACAAACCTAGAGGCATTGTTTTTAGTATTTAAAAAAGTAAAAGTTCTTAATTTATGTCCCCAACAAACATAAAATGATCAATTTTAGTGATTATAATATTTATCAAGTCAAATTATATTTATTATTATGGACATTTGACTTATTATAATGCATGATAAATAATGTACTGATCATGTTTACAAAAAATGCAAGAACTCAAAGTATTTTGGCCCTCTTGCACGAATTGATTCGGAGGCAAATTGATTAGAAAATTTTGGTAATCGTTGATTCATCCAATGTGTAATGTATAATTCATTTACATAGAAGATAAGACTTAATAATTTCACAGGGAATATATAATTCAGAGGCGGAGCCAAGGGGGGGGGGGGTGAGAAGGGGCAGCTGCCCCCCCTGACCTGCCCTAGAATTTGTATATAATAGTATAATACTAGACTTTGATGTTAGAAAGCCTAAATTGCCCCCCTACACATATCAGAAAGCATGTTACTATAAGAGAAAAAAAAACAATCACCATACTAGTTTTCGTCTTTTCCTAGTGGGCCATTTAAATAGTTAAATTCACTATTATAGAATTTCTTTGCTTCTCACAGGGTCACAGTATACGGTACGAACTACAAATTACAAACTGGTATTTTTTAGACATAAAAAAGGTCAATGATGAAAAAATTGAAATCACCTTCTTTTTGTGTGTACAGATCAATGATGAGCCAAAGAAAACACAATAGCCTGTCTCTTGCACGACCACTATCTGAGATTGAGGTCGAAACAAGGGGTCAAATCAACCTATGGGGACATCTTGCGCTGAAACTCTCTTCCTTTTGATTAATAGTATGGATCCCCCTTAGAAGGCTCTCGTTTTTCTTGTTGATGGACCCAAAAGAAGTAATCCTAAGACGATTATTGCCATCAGATTTGGTTGGCTAAGGAGAAAACATCTTTGGTGGCATACCATTTCTGGACGTGGCGGAAGAGGCCATAGAATGCCTTGCCTTGATAGCAAATAAAAAAGGCAGACCCGATGCGAGGATCGGTGGGATGCCATAGCTTTCAGAGAGAGGGACAGGGGCAAGAAGAAAGGGTTCAATGAATGCTGCAGTTCACGATGCATAGCTTCCAACTAGCTCGGAAAGGCAAGAACCCTACTTTAGAGGTATAGGTTGCAAAGAGAAGTTACACAACAGAAGGTGCTGCGGGATAAGGAGAAGAAGTGCGGGATACAAGTACCAGTGCCATAAAGAAATGTCATGAAAGCCGAGAGCCATCACGCCCGAACTAGCAACCCCTATGTCTTTTACTTTACAAAACTCCGAAGTTGATGATTTCGCTTCCGATCAATCCGTGCTAAGAGAACGAAACGATAGGGGCTTGGGCTTGTGAACAGTAGTACTTCTGCGAGAAAGGCAGGTATGTCGATAAGAAGGGATCTAATGTGTTAGGTATCCTTAAAAGCACACCAAGGAATCTGTCAATCCAAGTTAAGGTCTCAATCCCAATCCCATGAACCATGGAATGTACAGTCCAGTCTTCCATTTTCATTTAGAAAGACAAGTTTTTCAAAGAAGCATGGCATCCTAAGTGTCAAGAAAGGGATATGTATGGGCGAAACCTATCTAAGCACTGCTGGAAGGGGATCTAATGTCAGGTATCCAAGGAATCAAGGGAATGGTAGGTATGGGATTCCTTCTGTATCTAATGGAAGGGAAGGCGCTTAGGGAAGAAAGGCCTAATGCTAATGGAAGGCTAGGTGAGGTATTACGACCGTTCAGGCGATCAGTAGTCTTATTATTATGGAAATTCCATTGACAAGGTGGAAGGAAATATGGATAAGGAAAAGCATTTAAGCCAAAGCGATCAGAGAGGCAGAAGCATCCCGTTCAGAAGGAATCCATTACAACTAAGCCTGTTGGCGGAGAACGATAGGGAACAAGGGCTCATGTAAGGTAAGGGTGATACATTTCGATACGAAAAAGACCAAGAACCAACTGCGGGAAAGAACTCCAAAAGAAGGGGGACGTAGGAAGAAGAAAGATCGAAAGAATTAAAAGGAAGGAACGAAACTCTATCGACCGGGACCTTGTTCTGGACTTCAAGAATGATAGAACTTCTCTTCAAAGTCGAAATCTCAGATTGAAATCCTACAAAGAACCTACATAGGAAAGGGCGTCTAAACAGATCGAGAAGAACCTTCAAATGATAGAACTAGAGTCGGGAGATGCATAGATAGGAACGATAGAAGGAAATAAAGGCCTTGGCTTTAGTACCTATGTATCGTAACCTTTCCCTTTGGGTAGAGAATCCATAGGAAGAAGCAGGAAATCACCCCAGGAATGCCTCTATTTATGCTTGGCCGCAGTAGAAGCCAACTTCGTTCTTTTACCCCTATATTAGCTCAAAGGAAAGAGGCATTGGGACCAGCCCTATTCTATTTAGGAACAATACCAACCTACTTTGTTAGCAGTTAGAAAGCGATTCGATAAAACAAAAAAGATGTTATTTACTAGGATAGGTGGTTCGGAATTCTAGTGATAGTTACCTCGAGCTTTCTTCTTAATTTAATTAATGGCAGGACAAGTCCACCTTTCTCATCCCGATCGGGCTTACCGGACTAACTCAAGTTTACTGGGGCAGCATACCTTCTCAGAGTTAGCAGGGTTCCTTCTACCTACTTTCGTTTTGAGGTTAACAGGACCCTTATTCACTTAGATTGCTAGCGAACTACCGGGATACCTAGATAGTAGAAGAGGACTCACTCCAGTTAGGCCTGGACAAAGGTTTAATCATTCTTTTAGCTCAGCTTGGGGTACGTACAACCTATTAGATTAAACAACAGATTCTCTTCCAAAAGAGGTTGTAGAAAAAGAGCGGTTGGGGAGTAGTCCTACAAAGGAATGCACCAATGAATGCCTATAAAAGATAGCATAGAGAAAGAAGCACCGAGTCTCTTACACAATCATTTCGGTACTCAGATCGGTGGGTAGGGAAAGACCTCCATAGCCAGATACCTAGCTAATATAAATGGAAGCTCAAAGCAGAACAGAAGAAATATGGCTATAGAATTGACACAGAATTGTCTTTACTGGTTATGAAACCTCTTCCCTGGTCGTATTCAATGATTGAAAATTTGCCCAAGAAATTAAGTAAGAAGATGGATTAGCAGCCTCGGAGCATATCGAAGGCTATCAATTTGATGGCCAGTTCAGTGTAACAACAGAGAGCCTTGAAAGCATCTCACGTGAGGGACCCTAATGTTTCTCAAATCGACTAGCTAGAGGCTCGAGAATGGAGTGACAGAAGAAAAGACCGAAAGAGAGCAGAAGACTAGCCTGAGGAACCAACCGTTGAACTGATTTTCATCCGATTGGAATGGTGGACTTCGACTGGGCTTTGTTTTGTCCATTCGATTGGCTAGTCTGGCTTTCCCCCTTTCTCTTAGTTCGTGTGTGGACCGCCCTTCGATTCCCCCAATTCGTAATAGGGGCGGCCCACTAGATAAAGCAAGTGCGTGTATTGGCTTGTCTTCCTCTGAACCGATTTCGTGGTTTGGTATGAAATCCCGCATGAGAGCCAGGAGATGAACCACTGAGTGGGTCTAGTTTGAAAGTAGTAAGGTCACCCCCGTACCAAGGGTGGAGTCTTCGTCCAACCCAACAGGTTCAAGAGTCCTCGCCTAGGTCCAACCAAGTCAGAAGGCCAACCCGAAGACTCAGTTCCAAGGCAAGGTGCAGTGCCACCTAGGTCTTAAAGGTCACAGGAAGGTGTCTGAAGGTCTCAGTTCACTGTCAGGGGGAAGTTCAAAGAAAGGATTCAATCCAGCAGTAGGGAAACCCACACTGCTACCTTAGTGAGAAAAATTCTATGTAGCCATGCCATGGAGGCTACAGTATAGTACTCGTAGGAGTACTAAAGGCCGAAGACTAAGGCCTTTGCTTTGCTAATTACACTATACCAAAATAACTACAGACAACAAAAAGATTGACAACTGAACTCGAGCAAGAAAGGACATGGGAAAAAGTCCTCTTTATCCAATGGAGATCCTTTCTATTAAAAAAAATCTACTTTGTGTTCTTTCCATTCAGGATGTAAACCACAATATATGATTTAAATTTTTTTTAATGACCCACATGTATGAGATGATGTGCTAATTTGAGGAATGTTGTCAAATTGCTGTGAATTTTTATTGTATTCTTGACATGACTCATATTTTCTTCTAATTTTTCACAGTTTCATACTCTTTCTATAAATCTTAATTTTAACTACTTAAACAAATAAAGAAACATATGCTTAATTCTACAAATTTTTTTAAAAGAATGCAAGGCACTGAAACATTAATACAACTTTATAGATATACTATTATATTCCTAACACTCCTACATTAATTTATTTTCTCAATTTATTTTAATTTCAACATTATGTATTTAGATTTATTATTATTTATTATTTACTATAATTTGATTATTTTTGTTTTCTTTATTTGAATGATATGAAATATATATACACACACATGTAGTTAATTGAGCTTATGAAGAAACATGATCATAATAATGAGTATCGAGGTGTCATTTAATCTTGCCCCCCCGAATTGAAATCCTGGCTCCGCCACTGATATAATTCATTATATTCTTTTACTCATATAACTATTTAATTTAATTTATTGATCTAAATAATGAAAACTAATTCAAATCCAATTCTCTTTTGATATGTTCCTTAGAAGGGGTTTGTTTTACCATTCTGTATGTACAGCTATTCTATTTGAACCAATATGGTAGTGGGGGTGTTCATCGTGTTCTCAATCTTTCTTTGCCCATTATTAATTTCAAGTTTTGTCTTTGTCGTCATGTATATGAAAAAAACTTCCAGATTAATAGGAAGTTTAGTCACAATGAGTCAGAATTTTTGTTCTACATATGATAGATTGGTATAAACATTTACAACTTCGAATTGGATCAATTTCTCCTTACGAAACACTTCTTTCTTCCATATTTTATACCTTAGCTTTGTGGAAAAATATACTTACTACTGCTGAAATACAAAATAATTGAAATCTTAAATCAAAACATTATGTGTGTTGTGTGTAATATAATTTGTCTTACCCTCCCTTAAAAGTTACCATGGCTTTTTATTAGAGTTGTAGTGTGCCTTTGTATTAGAATCCTTCCCTCTACCTTGTGTGTGTGTTTGTTTCTCACCAAAAAAAAAAAAAAAAAAAAAATTATGTGTGGATGATATCCATGTGGATATGCACTTTAGTGGGATCATCTCACAAAATGTTAATAATCCTCTCATTTTATATAAAATTTATTGATAATTAAATGAAACTTTCAGAGAAGCAAATGAAAGGCTTTCATGAAACTTCTCATAGAATCAAGAGTGAATTTTTTATTTATTTTGTATGCCAAATCATGAACTAGTAATTGCATCCAATCTCCAAAAAAATTTCAATTGTTTTGAACTTTCTCTTTTTTGAATGGAATATTAATGGAATCCCCAATCATTTACACCTCATAGGAACTACAAGATCACCCCAAAGATATCTTCAGCATCCAGTGGTCATTGGTCAATCACAGAACCCTATTCAATGCATTAGCTGTCCATTCTAAATAAGGTTGGCATAACGGTTGCATGCAAAATATTTGTGCCTCAATCATTTTATTCTTAAGCCCCTCGAGAAAATTTCTTATTAACTCTTACCAATAAGTTTCGATACCTAGATTGCTGAACTCAAAAATTATGGCCAATAATTAAGGAAAATTATTGAATACTCCGGGAGTACCATAAATACGTACCTCCTCTTTCACATGAATGGTGGGTTCCATTATAAATTTAATTAGTGGGATTTACAGTTATGTGAGAGGATGGAGTACGCATTTATGGTATTCCGAGAGTACTCAATAATTACCCAATGATTAATAGATCTTCTTAATTTATCTAACATGATTTGTGAACATATATTTAATGGTGCAGCTCTTATTGAGAAGATATTATGCACGGTGCCTGACGTGGGAAAAATCTTTCTCTTGATTAAGGCAAAGGATAAGAAAGCTGCAATTGACAGACTCAAAATTGAAGTATGTAACCTAAATAAATTACTTTTTGTATGTGTACATATTTTGAATTTTTTTTTTAAAAAAAATGATAGATTTCGTTTTAAACCCTATAATTTAGCAGTAGTCCAAATTTAAATCTATAATTTTAAAAGTGCCAAATTAAATCCTGAACTTTCGATAACAAATTAACCTAGAGTCAAAATTGGTGTAACATTGTTAACTAAACATTAGAGAGAAAAAAGAAAAGAAAAAAGAAGACAATATTGTTTCCCAGCTGCTTCCATAGATCATCTCAGGGGTTCTTGTAGTTTATCACTAATCTTCATGATCTCCTCTCAAAAATAAAAAATAAAAAATTCTTCATTATCACTGTACCTCTATAGATATATCTACAGATCAAACGCGGAAAGGCTAGAACTATAGCAGAACACTAATGAATGTCACAATTTCCTAATATAAAGATCATGTACTACTCAAGTCTTGTGGGTTGGTATACAAATAATCCTTTTCTTTAGGCCTGTATGGGACCACCAACCTTTTCATTGGGTTTTCCATGTGATCTATATGAGAATCCTTCACTGCCAATGAGAACTCATCCTAACTCAGTGATCCATCATTGTACTGGTCTATGTAATTGACCATATCTCTCTCTCTCTCTCTCTCTCTCACTTTTTTCCCCCTAACGTTAATGGTGTTACACCTATTTGACTTTAGAGTTTAATTCGTTACCTCTAAGGGTTTAATTCGGTACTTTTAAAAATATAGAATTTAATTTGAACTACTCCTAAACTATATGGTTTAAAATGAAATTCGTCTAAAAAAATAACTTTTTAGATCTTGTTCAAAGTCTCAAAGATTCAATTATCATGATTAGATTTTAGACACAGAACTTTTCAAGTGCTTGGAACAAATGCATGGGGAATCCTTTGAGGATTTCATGATGAGGAAGCTGGTCCCGGTAGTTGGGAATGTTTATGAATCCAATCTAGGGATGGATCCCTGTACAGCTAATGAGATCGCAAAAAAAGTTGATGTGATCATAAATGCAGCCGCCAATACAACTTTTGATGAAAGGTTTTTCTCCATTTCGCTTGAACATGCATTTATAAAATATGTGGTTTTAGCCTTTTTTGTATTCTAGGTGTTCTCGTAAAATTGAATCTTAAATATAGTTATCATATAGGTATGATGTTGCTCTCAACACAAACACAATAGGACCTTCTCGGCTCTTAGGTTTTGCAAAGAGGAGCAAGAAACTTGGCCTTTTCTTGCATATATCAACGGGTATGCAAATAAACTGGAACTCTAATTAAAGCTAAATATATACATTATCGAAACAATTTTTATTTTTTTAAGTGTTACTTCTGTTACACAGCATATTTCAATGGGGAGAGACAAGGATTAATTATGGAAAAACCTTTCCACTTGGGACAGACAATAGCAGAGGAAAGTGCCACCTCAAAAACCCCACCAGTATCTATCTCAGTACTGGATATTATTGCTGAAATAGAGTTGGCTTTAGATTTGAAATTATCTGTGCATGAAAATGATGTTGCTCAAAAGATGAAAGAATTGGGTCTGCAAAGGTATCAAAATGTTCTTTAAATTAGAAATGCAAATTGAAAGTAGAAAATTATTCGACTTAAACCTTTCATCAGAAGTAAAGATCAGTTTTCTACTTTTCCTGTAAGGTTGGATATGTTGACATGCATATGTTGAAACTTCAGGTTTTCATTGCTTTGGCTTGGTCAATCTTAATAACTTGTATCACTTCAACAGGGCAAAAACCTTCGGATGGCAAGACACTTACGTGTTCACTAAGGCCATGGGTGAGATGCTAGTAAATAGCCAGAGAGGAAATATTCCAGTAGTCATCATTCGCCCTACTATCGTTGAGAGTGCCTATAAAGAGCCTTGCCTTGGATGGATACAAGGAAACAGGTACCCTTTGAAGCTTCACAAGTCACAACATATATACAATGTGTTTAAGTTTTGTGGGAGAAAAGAGAGCAGAGGATGAAAAGGAAGCAGCGGAGATGGGATGTGAATGCTTAATCCATTTCCTAGAGTTGTGTAGATTTTTAAAAATTAAGTACAGTGAAGGCTATAGATACATTTTAAAAATTAAAATGAAAAGAAAAGGAAATGATAAGACATCATATAAATCGACAATTATATTATGTTTTTGTTTTATTTAAAGAAATTTATATAAATTGACATTAGATAAAATTGATAATTTAAAATTTTAATGTAAATATACTTATTATCTTTTCTTATATGCGAACAAATCAGAATGCTAAATCCGGTGATCATATCTTATGGTAAAGGCCAGCTCACAGGATTTATTGGAGACTCAAAAACAATTATAGACATGGTGCGTAGCTATTTTTTTACTTTCTTACAAATTTCAATTGACATATGGTATACTTTTTATTTGAATGATGCTATGGATACTACAAAATTCATCATATAACTTTTACAAATTGATGTGTTATCAAATATATTATATTATTGATATTTTCCAATCAAATTTACTGCAATATTAAGTTGTAAATGACATATAGAAAAATTTGAAATGTTTTTAACATTTTAATTTCTATTTCACCAAGAGTTGAATGCTTGTAGGTTCCTATTGACATGGTTGTCAACGCGTCCATAGCAGCCATAGCAAAACATGGGATTGCTGCTAAACCAGGCTTAAATGTCTACCATGTTGGGTCATCTACTGTAAACCCGATTACGTTTTAAGGATTTAGTCAAGTTTTGTTACGACCACTTCACTTGTTCTCCGTTGATGGACTCAAAAGGAAAGAACATCCACATCACTGAATTTAAGTATTTTAGCTCAATGGACAGTTTTTCCTCTTACATTATTGATGAATTAGCTCAAAGAAGTGCACTAATGGATGCAACCGTTTTAGACACTAAGCTGCGAGGTCAGCTGGAAATGAAATCCAAGAAGAAAGCGGAGCTTACTCTTCACATGGCTCACTTATATTGGCCATATGCATTCTACGGGGGACGGTAGTATATCTGACTTTGAAATCTTCTCTCTCTCTCTCTCTCATGACACAACACAATTGTCTCTCACTCTCTCTTTCAAAGCATTCAGATAAGTTTATGCAAACTTTTCTCTATATTTTAGAATAAGAATTTACTTTTTATATTTTAACTACCAATTTTTCATAACACCTCGATTGTTCTCTATTTCATACTCTATTTTATTGAAATATTAAATTTTCATTCTTTCTCTCAACTCATCTCATTCTCTTTGCCACTGATATCAAACCTAGAAACAAACAAATCAAACCCAGAAATCTCATTATAATATTAAGCACAAATTTTGTTACCAAGACCCATGATCAGAATTCTCCTCAGAGCTTCTAAAAGAAGCCCGCATCTTTAGTTTTGTTGTCCATGTTCACCGCAGCTTAATTTTGATTCTTAGCCGTAGTTAATTTTTTCTGATCAACGACGAGGTGCTCCCAAAGCCATTGACCTCATTGACAAATGACAATACTAGCCCTAATGCCACTGCTAGCAACACTGGTAGCAAGAACAATGTTAATGATAACATATATAGTAAATATTGTCGAGCTGGAGGTTGGTTCTGGAAGATGAGTTGCTACCATAATGCCATTGACAGAAGCTCTAGAAACGGCTTTGAAGGTGGTCTCAAGCACAGTAGGTAGGGTGCCCCAGCTCGTTTGAGTGAGGGAGAGAAGCGGATGGAGGAAGAAAAGAGTGAGGGGTGAGAAAGGAGAGGGCAAATCAAATGTAGAATTGATTGTTATATATTTATCTTGAATCAGGGTAAAATTAATTAAAACTAGTAGTACTCTTTACAAGTCCAACGTGGTTTTTCAATCCATAACATGATGAACCATACATCACCTTTGTGTTTGCTCAAAATTCTCTTTCTGCTTAATTCGCTAATGTTTTTAATTAAGCCTTGACATTGTTGCAGCTCCTCTGTTACTTACTAATTTGTTGAGCTATGATCTGCTGCCAGGTTTGACGATCGTAATACCCAGAAATTGATGGAAGACATGTCCTTAGAAGAAATGAGGGACTTTGGATTTGATGTACGGGGCATAAATTGGGAGCATTACATCGTGGATGTTCACATTCCAGGTTTAAGAAGGCATGTCATGAAGGAAAGACTTGTATCCTAATAACTATGCTTTTGTTAGTGGTGTCCCCTTGCTGTAATCAATAAATAAAAAAGAACCGTATCTAAGACTTGGGAAGGAAAAAGAAAAAAGAGGGGAGGCTATCATATCGTTGCATTTATGCTTATAGTACTTCAATAATATCCATAGAGGACTATGTAACGCATACTATCTGTCCCAATGTATATTGGTGAATAATTCCTCATGTCTTTGGATGGAAGAGTACTTGGGGTGTAAAGATGCTTGCAATTGCAGTCACTTTTACTGTTGAAATCTAATGCTTTGTACTATGTCAACACCATGCCAGTCTTTACCAACTGAATTAACCGGTACTCATTCATGGTCCGACTCTAGTTTCTTCAAATAATCAACACTTGCAAGAGATATACTCCATATTATAGCATAAATAAAACATATGATATTCTTCATATATTATCAGTCAAAAGTTGAGCTAAATTAGAGTAACTACTCTTCTTCTTCTTTTTCCCTGTTCACTAAAGGCCCATCTGTTTTATGGGCTACACAAAATGAGATTACTCTTTCCCTTCCCTTAAGTTCCTTATTGTTTTGGGGGGGGGGGGGGGGGGGTGAGAGAGAGAAAAAGAAGAAAAATGAAAATTATTTTCACACTTACACACGTAGTATAAACAATCTCCAAAAACAAAAGAAACTACGGTTAAATAATGTTAGTACTGTCCAATGTAACAAAAGTACAACTATATGTGATGTTGATATTATCCAATGTGATGGAATCGTCAAATATGATAATTTGGTAATCTGATATAGCAAATTGCTTACATGTGAGTACTGTAAACCCCCACCCCCCCCCCCCCCCCAAAAAAGGGGGTACCGTAGTATTACCCATGGAATAGAAATAATGTTATCCTTTTCAAGCCCCATAATTGTTATCTTTTTCAAGTATTCAATTAAATTAAAATACCTAATGTAAAGCACCCTCCTTTATTTTAATTTTTAGTGCATATTAATTTCATGGTTGAATGATTAAAAAAAACAATATAGGTCATGAACACTCTTAGCGAAAACATTATGTGCTGTACTACATAATGTCATATTTTCGCACATCTCAGAAAAAACCCTTTCTCCAGTAACCTTTTACTGTCTGCACCGATGACTTATTTGCTCTAAGGAGATGCCGGCACTGCTCCAGTGCTATGTCCAAATTAACTATCAGTAGCTTTGTGAATAAGAAAAATACCACTGGCATATACACTGAACAATACAGGTTGCTAGATATTATTAACTTGGTAAGTTTAAGTAGTCACTAATAAATTCTAAAATGTCAATTATCTTTAAAATCCTAGAGTAAAATCCTTAACCAAATCAGGTTTGGAGAGAGGATAGTTGCATCAAGAGAGCATCAGAAGTAGATGCAAACATGAAAAGTTCACATACTGAACTTTGTAGGAAATAAGCAGACTAAATGAGAACTTTAATTAAATCTTTAAACAACCCTAGAAAATATAATCATTTTAATTCTGTTGGACACAAGCTTTTGTGTGTTAAATTGAATAAGCTAAATATAACTAAACCTAGACTCAAAGCGTTTCTTTCTTTTTAAAAATTAACTTTTTAGTACATTATAACTTCAAAGAGGACCAAATTTGGTCCACTTCTAATTTTAACCAGAAAAAGTTACATGAAGTCATAATTCCATTACACCAGTCTATTTAAAAAAGATAAATAAGAGAACAAAATACCAAAATCAATAAAATTTAAATTACGTGAAGGATGGCTGCCACTCAAGTGTTTCGCCCGCAAACATTGGAATGATATCTCCAAAAGGAAAGGAGAAAGACTCCGGTACCTTCCATGGAGTCCTGGTCATTTTAATTTTTGATGTGTTTCTTGGAAGCCCGTAGAAGTCTGGTCCATTGAAGCTCGTAAACGCCTCGAGCTTGTCAAGCACACCTGCCTGAAATATGCAAATGACTAGTAAATTAAGCTAGCATGATGTTAATAATTTCTTGCAGTCATTATCACCATCTTTAAGAATTGCTTAGGATGTAGAATAAAAAAATTATCTCAAGTATTTGATCAATCTCATACAAAGTTCATCATAATACAGTAATTTACACACTAATATCTCAAAGACAGCATATGCACTCCAAAAATTGGACACATCAAAGTTTGAAACAGGAAAACAAGAACAAGTCAGTGTGGATCCAACAATAAGATGCTGAATAATGTCAATGAATGAACCTACTTTCTTCACTTTTCAGAGGATTAAAAACCAAGTTCTGGAAAATCTAAGTAACAAATTCTTTTTCTCTTGAAAGACATGCATTCCTGTCTCCAAAAGGGCAATTTGAAAAATCATATTTCTCTTAGTTCCTTAACCTTAATCAATAAATTATACTTGCAGTGTCCACACACACAGGAAATCTTATAGTAATTTGTAAATTGTATGTTGTCATCTTAGATTTGTACTGTGTGCACTTTGAGCTAGAATTTGGGATGATCCTATCATAACCTAAAAGCTCACTAGACCTGAATGAGTTGAGCCATACAGGAGCTCAATAAAAATGCAGGAAGCCTGAACTGATTTCTCCAATTCAATCCAAACTCATAAAACCACATCAACTACACATCACTTAAAATTAGCAAAAAGCAGTTTGTTTTTTTGTAACACATCCCCTTTTGTTGGGTTAGAATTCATTCTGACATAACCTTCCATGTTATTTCAAACATAGAATTTTATTGAATGCACGCCATATTAAATTTCCCTATGGTCATAATAAGTTTTAGGCTCAAAATTTTAGTAGTTAGTTTAGCATGTCCTGGTATATGTCTTTTCCTGTTAGACATAACTTTTTAGACTCCAAAGATGGTAAACCCATCAACTATCCTCTTTCCAAAAGCCAACCTAGCCAGTTAATCAGAATATATAGGGTAGGTACTAAAAAACCATTCAGAGAGGCTGGAGGTTCAAACATCCTGAAAGCATCAATGTCAATGGTCAAGGTAGTGCCTAGTCAGGATATCGGGAAAAGAGAATGAAGTTGCATTAAGTTCAGGTTTCTTTATATAAAATATAAAATATATACAAAAATGAAAAATAGGAAGAATAAACAAACTAGTAATTAATAATAAAATTTTTAAAAAAAAATCTTACATCTTCAAAGACCTTTGCATACAGTGATAAGGCAACTGGAGCATTGTATATACCAGCACATCCACAAGGACACTCTTTCCTTCGTCTCTCATGAGGAGCACTATCAGTTCCAAGGAAAAATCTTTTGCTTCCACTAGTCACAGCGGCAACAATAGCATCTCCTAGATTAGAAACAAATGAAGGTAACATGGTCATAAGGAGAATTTCCTTTTACCATTATGAATTGCTAAGTTCCTAAATAACATGGGTTATAAGAAATTATAACTTAGAAACCAATAACTTAGAAATCAATCACCAAGGAGATTTTTTATGTTTTTTTAGCATAGGGAACCTTTCTAAAAAAGAGCCCTTCAAACTCGCCTCTAGCCAATAAAACTAAACAAATACAACCAAAAAAAATATCACATAGTCAACTCTCATGTCAGACATCATTTTGGGCATTGAAACACATTTAATTTTCATCTTATATTTACAACACCAAGCCAGCACCATAAGGTATGTAGACATCAGGACCAATGTGACTGCCATTTGCAACGACACTGAGCATAATTTACAGGGCCATAACTTGTTCATTATTTTGGAAGTGCATAACAAATTAGACGTAGAAGTTTGATAGTGCATATGGAGACGGTGATAATCAATTGCAGCTTTGTGGGAAATGTTAAATGCAACATACTGTGGATCTCTCTTTTGAGTACTGGAAGGCAGTAATTATGTGGCTGCAATCCTCCTTGAAAGAGGGAATTTCTGTTGAGAAGAAGATGCTGTGGAGTAACAGTTGCGGCTACAGATCCTAAAAGTTAAAGCAAGATAAAATGCATACATCTTGAAATGGGACAAAAGGAAAAGAAAATAAAGGGAAAAGAATGGCAGCAGGCAAAACTTCTAACAAAAGTGAATAAGGATACCTTCTTTGCAGGACTCCACAAACCTAACAGCATCCATGGTAGTGATATGTTCCATCACTACCTTCAGCTGAGGAAGCCTCTGGACTAAAGGTTTTAAAATAGTTTCAATAAATACCTTCTCACGATCAAATATGTCAACGTTGGTATCCGTAACCTCCCCATGAACCTGTGAATAAAGAAGCACTCACATTCAAAAATGAAGGTTTATATGCTAATCAATGTCTCCTACAAATGTTTTATTGGGGAAAAATAAGCCTACTACAGATGGGTAAGCATCACAAGGAAATTTTTTTGCAGTGTTCTACTCAAAATCCATTAAGATTTTGCTTAGTTTATGTAATGCTCTAAGAAGCTTACTCATTCATCATTGGAAGAAGCTCAAAACTTACAATGAATTCAAGTTTACGCCAGTGAAGTGTGATGATGCCTGTTACAATTTTGGAAATCATATAAGAGTGCTTTTGTCCTGTGTTAAGTATTATCAACTTCAACAGAATTCATAAGCTAAAAGATTGGTGTGACTTCTTAGGAGTTCCAATAAAATGTTGTATAATGTTTTATCCTGCTGTGGCATGACATCATACACAAGGGTCAAATATGATTGAAAGAACTTGTAGCAAACCATGAGCTACTGCACAAAGTTGATGCTGAATGCAGCCTAGCACAATATCCAGAAACAAGTAATTGCTTCACTGAAACTTTAAGCATGTCAACCTTTTTCAATTTTCAGAGAATGCCATTAAAAAAATGTTTCAATTTGAATGTGAACAACCAAAAAAGGGATGTAGAAAAGTAATGACATGGCTAACACTTAAAAAGTATAGATAAGAACAAGTTAATATGGTGAAATTACCAACAAAGGCATGTTTTGTTCAGCCATCTCCTCAAGCACGGGTAGACATTTGCCAAAAAGATCTGTAACCCCATCTTGAGAATTTGTCGTAGCACCAGCAGGGTACAACTTCACAGCAAAAACAACATCACTTCTTCCTGTCAATGAATCAGCATCGTCATGAACTTAGGATTGAAAGAAAGAAGAGGTGGAGGGGGAAAATTAGTTCAATTAAAACAAAAACAAAATTAAAGAAAGAGCCGAGAGGAAGCAGCCTACATACATCTTACTAAATTAACAGCTACAATTTAATCTTCATACAACAATAAAAAGATATTAAAAACACTGCTCTTACGAAGTAAAAGCTATTAACAAGCAGCAATCTTAAGCAACATGTTTTTGCCAACAAAGTTTCAAGTCTCCAATCTCCACAAAAATACTCAGTGGTGAAGCCTAGGATTTGTCTTGTTCTTTTCTTTTCCCTCAATTCTATTTGCTATTCTCTCCTTCTTCAGCTTGGTGGTGATTCCAAGCCCCTTGGGTGGTGAAGCCTTGGGTTTTCCTATTCTGCCTTTTTATTTACTATTCTCTTTCAAATACATTCTGCATCACAGAGCCATCATGAAATACTAATCTTACAGGCAGTATTCTCTTAAGAATAAGATGTTCATATATCTGTGTAGGATTTGAAGGAATGCTACAATCAAATACCTTTTTATTTTCTAGGTAAAAACTTGAGGGGGAGCAAAGCCCCATACTTGCCCGCCACCGCATATTAGTGGTTGTGGGTGTGCCATTTGGCCCAAAGGAAATTGGCTATGATCAAATGAAAGTCAAAAACAATGAAGCCCTAGCCCCATAATGATCAAATACATGTTAATAATCAACTTAAATCTCATGCAACAGAAACATGTTGAGCACAAAACAAATTTATTAAATTAATTGTCTTTTTCCAACAGGTAGCGTTCTCTCTTATAATCTTTAATGTTTACATTGCTTCAAGTATATCAAACAACAAGAAACAGCAGAGGCAATTTCCTATCAGAATTTGCAGCAAAGAGGATTCGTGAACAGAAAAGTAAAGCAGTAATTATAGTCTCATATGTATTTGAAAAAGTTCGAATTGCGAGTAAAACAATAATGATGATTGTAAGGCTGCAAACATATTGTCCAAGTGTAATTTGATTAAAAATGTCCTACTTGCGTATTATAAGCAAGACTCACTAGCTCGCTTGATCTCTTCTGGGCTTGTTTTATCCGTCAAATAAAGTGTCATAAGTGGAGTGAAGTTGCTATTGACAGGCAGAACCTTCAAGATCGATTCTCGATAAGCCACAGCAGCAGCTGTGGTGGTGACGGGGGGCTTCAGATTCGGCATCACTATTGCCCTTCCAAAATGACTTGCACTATAGGTGTAACAATTACCAGAGAGAATACATCATAATCATTGAGAATTAAGTTACTCTAAATTTTCAGTAAAATATGATTAAGTGTATTCAGACCCTAGTCTTACTCAGGAGACATATCCACACGCACACACACACAAAAGACAATAATTTGCAAGTCAACCTCAAAAGAATAGCCAATGAAGTATTGACCTGTGAGAGACAACCCCTTCAAGAAGGTCGCCATCACGGAGATGAAGATGCCAATCATCAGGTTGTGTTAGAGTGAGCTCCATCTTAGGTCCTTTGCACCTTAATTGCTTATGCCCTTCAAACTTCTCCAAGGGGAATTTCAAAGCCTATATTACAACAAACATATAAGAAATGAAGACACACTCTTAAGAATAAAGTTTTGTCAAGTCAGAAAGAATAGTGGTGAGCTAAACATGGGCATAATAAGCTGTACTCATCCTGATTAGTGATTATATGTGAATTAATATGACCTACAACAAAAAGTACAACGTTTTTTAATAAATCCAAACGACAGTTTCTTCCCTCTTCCCTCTCACTTTTTATCTTTCACGTGATTTCTGGTGTATTAGGCAGCAGCTTTTGTGTATGTTTCAGTTCTACAACAGAGCAGGTGAATAAGAAATGAAGACACGCACTAAGTATAAAGTTTTTTCAAGTCAGAAAGGATGGTGATGAGCTAAAGAGGGGCATAATAAGATGCACCCATTCTGATTATAAGCAAATAAGAAACAAGAGTGTAACATGTACACCACATGGATTGAACAAAAAAGAACAGAATAAGCTGTAAAGTTCATGATCCTTTTGTCTGATTCTCGATGTGGTATTATAATATATTGCATAAGGACACGGTCAAAACAGATTGACAATAAAAGATTACCAACACAGTCTCAACTCTCAAATTTCATTGAACTAGTTAAACAGATTTCAAAACGACAATTTTAGTTATTGTGTAACCGGTATCAAGCAAAGTCTATAATGAGGTTATACAAACTCTACCAGAAAAGATAAAATACACAAAGAAGAAGATACATACTTTGCAAGGAAGGACCAAACTCTTTATCATTATATATGCCACCATACACCTTAAAGCCTCTCTTGAATTTGGTAAATTCTTCTGCTCAAGGAAGAAAAATTTTAAGATCAGTTTAACAAAAGCTCTAACTCCTTACCAGACTTTAATTTGTTTATGAAATTTGCTTTCTTGAATTCTGTCCAAAGTTGCATTTACAAATTTTCCAAATTCATTCATTAAAAAAAATAGACAAAGCTGGTAATCTTTTGGAGAACAAGAAGTGAATGCGTAACCAAACAAACCCAAGTTCTTGAAATGCAACCTAGTTATTGATTTTGAGGGCGGATTTTCTAAGTGACAATACTTCAAACAGGTGGTGTGCGTGTGGGTGCAATAATCTGAAGAGATTACAGTTGACAAGCATGTGTATTCTCTTCAGATTATTTGAATATAATTTTACAAATGACGGGGAGGGTCGCCGGAGATCGTTGACAATGGAGGTCCTTCGCCGGAGTGGAGGAGCTGCCTGGCCTAGATGAACTGCGGAGGGTAAGGAAGGTTGAAAGCGGTGAATGCGATGTAGGAAAGAGACAATGAGATAGTCAAAGTTAACAGAGTAGCGAAAGAGAAAAGTTCATAATTTTTTGAGAGAGAAAAGTTCACTTTAGTTTTGGGTGTAGATTATTTAGGGTGGATTTGTTTCAACTTTTTTGAAATTGGGTTTTTTCAAAAAATTGGGTTTTTTGAAAAAATAGAGGTTTTAAAAAGTACAGTATAAAATTGGATTTTTTTTAAAATTTAGTATTTAGTAAAAACTGTTAAAAAATGTTTTTTGAAAAAACTGAGTATTTGGTTAGTACTTATAAAAGTGGCGGTTTGATTTGTAAATTATCAAAAAAGACAATGTATATATAAGAAAGTTTATTTCATACTTAAATCAACTACTTAATAATACTTACTGAAAAAAACTACTTAATAATAATAATAATAATAATAATAATAATAAATTTATTATTAACTAAAATTTGTTGTAAAAATACTTTAGAGATAACATTACTCTAATATAATTTTTTTTTTCATAATCTTACTTCAAAAAAGAAAAAAGAAAAAAAGATTTGTTCATGCCCTGGCCTCACACCACACGTATAACCAACACAACACCTTTTTTTTTTTTTTTCAACTACATTTTTTTCACCTCGTCTTCTTTATTTCTCCCTTATCTCTATTTTCCTCCACACACACAATTCTTTACATTTTGTCTTCTTTCAAGTTTCAACACCTCTCTCTCTAACTCTGTGTTTCACATATTACTAGCAGTACCCACACTTCAACAAAGTGATTTTTGTGAGTCACAGTTTCCTTCTCGCAGTGAGGCTTCGCCTCATGGCTCATCAAGAATCAAGACCTACTTTGGCACCACCATTTGAGGTAGCTTTTTCATTGTTGTGTTGATCAGTGACTCCATGATTCTCATCAAGAATCAAGACGCAATTCATTTTGGCAGTATCCACTGTAGTAGAGAGATGAGATCTAGTTCTAGAACTGAGGACTGCAGATAGCGTGATTTGCCTTTTGAAACACAGTGGGCAATTTGGGAAATTCACAGTAGCTTCCAACGGTAATATTGATAACGCGCTGTGGCTTTTTGCAAAAGCTCGTGCCCAGCTGCCGCACAAAAAAGTGCGAGTCTTTTGTATTTGGAAAACAGGCTTTTCTAAAACGCACTTTTGCATTTTGTTACCAAACACGCTTTTTGGATTTTCAGCTTGAAAACACGCATTTTGGCTCCTAAAAGTGGAACCAAACGCACACTTAGACCAACTTAAAAATATCAAAAGACTAGAAACTATGTGGTCAATCCAGTTTAAATTTCAATTTTTTGTATAATTTAAAATTATGTATAAAAAATAAATTTTTATATAAAATAGTAAATAATATTTTATTGGCTTAAAATTTGACATGTTTGTTAAGAATATAAAGAACATACAATTCAATGATTAGATTTTCAAAATATGAAATCATGTTAATTTTTTGAGGGAGAGTTGTAGCCTTAGGGTTCAATTAAGTTTGTAGTCAAATTTTGTCCAAAATATATTGTATGGATTTAAATTATAAGATTGTAGTTGAGATGCTCCCAAATTTTAGTACCAAAAAAAGGTAAAAATAAATATGATTGGAAAAAATGTTTAGCTTCAAACATGTTTGAAGGCTTAGGATCTAACCACCAATAAGAATATGAAATGTGTCTCGTGACTCTCGTCATGTGTAATTCACACGATTCACCTGCTTGGTTGGGGTTAAGTGAGTCATGTCTATTGCACGTTACAATAACTAATGTTATCTTTTTATTGGTGGTCGGAGCTAAGTTTTTCCCAATTGATTAGTGCTACTTCAATAATAAATTATAAATGATTATTTGAAACTTTTTTTGTGCTTAGTAATACATTATATTATAAGACCCATGTATATGGAAACAACAAAATCTTCAATTTTTTTACGACACTTTTGTTTTGATAGATACAATAGAATTTTCACCTATGTCATCTGCTCCACGATGATTGCACTCGAATCTCAAATCTCTTATTTGACGATAAGAAATTTTACCAATTGATCTAACCGAAATCCAGAACACCACCAACGCCTTTATTTTGAATATATATATATATATATATATTTATATATATAAGTGCTTGTGGGGTATGGGGGGCAAGGACCGGGGTTCAAGTCTCTAGAAGGAAGCTTCACACACATATACACTTAGATTAAGGTAGAATAGAATTTCTATCTTGTATCTAAAAAAAAAAAAAAAATTAGAATCCAATCTTGCGCCATGTGTCTAAATTTATGTGGGGACCACACCATAATTGTCCACTTAAGTTTGTGTCATGTGTCCAATTAAGTTTTTAAATCTTTGTGCCAAGTGAGTTAATGAGTGCAAAATACTAAGAATCTAATATTAATGAACTAAAAAAAAAAAAAAAAAAACGAATCACATATACTCAATAAAAATCACCACACAACAAAGATCATCACACGTTCTATCTTATTAAAAATTAGAAAAAATTATCATAATTAGTATTAAATTTAGGTAAGAATTTTAAAATGTGACTAATTACGTTTACTTTTAAAAAAATAATTTGACTAATTATTTATATTTTTATAATAAAAATTGTGTCTAATTTTAAATGCATCTATGTGTTTGCATGAGTTACATGCTAGTTATATAATAAAAGTTGAGTCATGAAAGTCATGGTTACGTCAAATGGCTATCTTCATTTTGAGGCAAATTTCAACACTTTTATTAATTATTAAGATAATTTATTATAAATTAAACTCTATTACTAATAATATACTCTACACAAACAAACTCCATTATCAAAATTATAAGATTAAGACTTTATTTTAATTAAAATTCTATTAGTAAAATTTTCAAGTAATTTAAAATAAATTTAATATTCATTTGAATTATTTTGATAATTTATCATAATTTTATATTCTAATATTATTATATGTACGCACTATCTATTGTGCTTACACAACCCAATAAATATTAATATAATTTCAATTTTCTTCAAAAAAAAAAAAAACAAAAAAGATTAATTTATTTACATATAAATTTTAATTAAGCCATGCAAGTGATGTGAACATATAGTCAATTTTAAATACATGTTCCCATTGTGTTAAGTCTAGTACATCGAACCTCAAGGGGGTTAGCTTAGTGGTTTTTAAAGTCTCATGATATCCATTAGATCTTAGGTTCAAAACCTCTTCCTAGTATCTTGGGACCACTCCCAAGGGATCCTTCCTGTAATAACCCGATATGTGTGAGATAGGAGAACTGCACATATCCAAGGATTAGTCAAATACTCGAAAAGGTCTGGATACCTTTGTTTGTAAAAAAAAAAAAAAAAAAAAAAAAATGTCTAGTACACTAGAGCACGCACCATGCCAAAACTAAAAGAATAAAAAGTAGTCGATTATGAGTGGTAGATGCTTTTTGCCCACATCTTTTTCATAGACCCACCAATTTGTTTTTCATCACTCACATGAGATCATTTCACTCTGTTGTAAAATTAACTTTGTGGGTCCATGGTATGATTAATCCTAAAATTAAATCGAGTAGTGCTATGGGTACAATAACCTTTAATATGTTGAGCTTATAAATTGATATGTCATCAATCACAAAAAAAATAATTCAAATATTCACTTATAAGATTATCGAAGTTCACCAATCACATTTATTGTTATATCAATTTGTAAGTCATATTTGAAATAGTTTCTTTAGATATCAAAAGTTCTCAAGAAAGAGCAGTTTGGCTTCTGTGGCAGTTATGCTTCTCTTCCTTGCAGTATATGGTTTCCCTTCTCTATGAGAAGGATGGTGGGTTCTCAAGTATAATTTTCTGCTTGGAGATTTGTTTTTTGCTTCTTAGTGTGTCATTTTCTATTTTGCTTTCTTTCTTTTTACTTCAAGCTGTGTCTGTTACTATCAGTTTCTTTATTTTCAAATTGTGTCAGTTTGTACTTTGCTTTCTTTGTCTTATTTCAAGCAAGGTTTTGAAACCCGGACCGGACCATACGGTCCGACCGAAAAAACCTCGAACCGTTCATTCTTGCGGTTCTTTTAGCCTCAAGAACCGCTCTATGGGAAAAAAGCAGGGACCCGTGCGAACCACGGTCGGACCTCACGGTTCTGAGAACTGTAATCAGACCACTTCTCACGGTTCCCTACTTCCCATTGAATCTGAACCTAAAAAAAAAAAAAAACACATAGAAAAGGAGAAAGGGAAAAAGGAGAAAATGAAGAAGACGACGACGAAGTAGGGGTGGCGCCATGAAGCAACTGCTTCTTCTTCTTCTTCTGCTTCTTCTTCTTCTTCTTTCTTTTTTTTCTTCTTCTTCTCTGTCCATCTCCCTCTCTCCTTTTTTTGCTGAACTTTGTTATGTATGTGGTCTGGTTTCTCACTTTCTCTTTCTTTGTATTTGTTATGACTACACTGACACTAGCTGCTAGCATTGGAAATATTGAAAGCTTCCTAAGCTTTCCACGTGTCTACAGTACACTGACACTAGCTGCCTAACATTGGCAATATTGAAAGCTTTTAAATTTTGAATAAAAGATGAGCTCTCCACGTGAAAGGAAAGAAAAGAAAAATAATAAAAAGAATAAAAAATCACAATTAAATGTTACTACAATATTTTTATAATGTTTCACAATAAATTTTAAGTAATAGATTGTTATTAGTTAATATTGGTGAGTAAAAAAATAATTTCAATAGTAGGTTCAAATTAGAACTAGTAACAACTTTTCACATAAATTTTGTTGTGAAAGTATTGCTAAAAATGTTGCAGACTTCTTCGCTGCTTTTGGAGACTTCTTTGCTGCTGCGTGCTTTAGTGTCAACTGCTAACATATAATGCTTGCTTCCTGTCAAGCACTTCCTTCTTGGGATTTGTTATTTATTTAACTTTAACAATTTTTAAATGCATGGACATCTTCTGATCTAGCTTTTGATTTTTTTTTTTAATTCATAATAAATGGTGAACAGTGACTTTTTTAATGGGCTTGGGAAAAAAAAAATGATTGCAGTCAAATGGGCTTGGCCATGAGCAAATAAACTTGTAGGGGAGGATTTTGTTCCAGCCCCTGCAAGCTTATTGTCCTCTTTGGGGAGCTAAGCCCGCAAAGTTTTGTTTTTCAAGCGACATGGGAGGTGACGATTTTGAGATTGACACCCCAGTCCCACATCGGCAAGAAATGCGCCCCACCAATGTCTTATAAGCTCTTGGTTCAATGAACGGTTCAGGTTTGAAAACCTTGATTTCAAGCCGTGTTTGTTATATCTGTCTCTTTGTCAACCTCACTTGCCTAAATGGAGGATTTATCAACTCGCTGGAAGAAGTTATCTTTGTCAGAATTTGAAGAAAACTGGGTTGCACTAAGAATTGATAGGAGGAAGAGAGATTTTATACTGGCAGGGAAATTTTTCACCCGTAGATCATTAAATATAGAGGCTGTTGCAAAAACATTCAGACCTTTATGGCGCACAAAAGGAGGATTCAATGTTACTGTGGGTGGTGAAAACATTCTGTTGTTTGCTTTTGAATTGGAAGTTGATGCGGAAAGAGTTATTCAAGGTGAACTGTGGGCTTTTGACAGGCATCTTGTTGTCTTTGAAAAATTTGACGGTTATGCTCCTATTCACACATTGGGTTTTAAATCAACAGCCTTTTGGGTGCAAATTCATAATTTGCCTTTTCCCCTCCAAATTGTTGAAGCGGCTTTTAGTATTGGAGAGACTATTGGACTTGTGATCAAACCAAAAGATTTGGGTGAAATGTTGGGGCCGAATTTCATGAGAGTGAGAGTGATTGTTGATGTCTCAAAACCTTTATGTAGGGGAAGGAAGATCTATTGGGATAAGGATGAAGGGTGGGCTGCTTTTATGTATGAGAGATTGTCGAATATTTGTTACTGGTGTGGGTCTGTTTCTTATGATGATAAAGACTGTTCTCTTTGGTTGTGAAGTAAGGGTACTCTGACTGTAGCAGAACAGCAATTTGGTCCGTGGATTAGGGCTTCTCTTTACAATCCGGCAAAAAAGTCTTTTGTTGCAGTTAAAGGATATGAACATGTGAATAGTGGTTCTACAGATGGTTTTGCTGGTGTAATGAACGCTTCAGATGCTGGTGTTTCAGGACTGAATGAAGGCTTTGAAAACACAATCACCTCTTTTGATTCACATGCTACAAATGAGAATAGCTTGGTGCCTCGTTGTGTGGAGGGGCTTATGGATGATGATGAACACGTTTCTTCCTCCTTGAAGCTATTTGGATCGCTGTACATGGGGAAGGATGATGCAAGGGCGGTTCCGGATTTTGAGGGGCAGTTACAAATATTAGATCGTGAGATTGACTCCTCTCCAAAACTCTCACAATTGAAAATCGATAATCCTGATGCCGTTTCAGTCGATGTCCTTATTTTTTCTCATGCTAAGTCACGCATTAATGTGTCAACTGAAAATCAAGAATTAAATAAGGTGGATGTCAGATATGATGTGGACGCTGCTCCTATTTTTTCTCATACTAAGCCTTGCATTAACTTGTCAACAGCAAGTCAAGGTTTAAATAAGGAGGTAATCAGATATGATGGGGACTCTTTGGAGGCAATTCGGATTGAGGAATTTAATGTTGGCCAAACTTCTACTCCTAAAGAAAAAAAGACCTCACGTGGAAGACCTAGGAAATTCACACAAGGAGAATTGTTGACTACTGGGAATACAAATCAGGTATATTCGGGAAACTCTTCACAGATAGCCCATGCTCCAAAAAAAAACATGGAAACGTATTGCTGTTAAAAAAGAAACTTCTGCAGACAAGGTAGTAGCAGGTCCTGACATTGGTGAGAAGAGAAAAAGTGCTGATTTAGATGGAAAGGAAGATCATTTTGTTGAAGGGGAAAAGAGGAAAAAGATTGAGGTATGTCTTACTACTCCAACGGCGGAGGTTGCTCAGCAACCCCGCCGAGTACAATGAGTCTTTTAAGCTGGAACTGTCGGGGGCTTGGGAACCTCCGAACAGTTAATGCCTTGGCAAAGGTAATGAATAAAGAAGAGCACATTATTGTCTTTCTTATGGAGACAAAGCTGAAAAAAGATTGGCTGGATTTGATTAAGGAGAAATGTAAAATGAAAAATTATTTTGTTGTTCCTAGTATTGGAAGTAGTGGTGGTCTTATATTGTTGTGGAAAGAAGAGTTGAAGGTAGATATTAAGACTTTTTCTCAAAATCATATTGATGCATGGGTGGATGGTGGGGAAGTTGGATGGTGGCATTTTACGGGTTTCTATGGTCATCCGGATACGGCTAAAAGGCATGAATCTTGGGCAAAATTGAAGCATTTAAAAAGATCGTATTCTTTACCATGGCTGGTCATTGGTGATTTTAATGAGATTATGGGTCTCTCGGAGAAGGAAGGTGGAAGTATTCGTCCAAGAAAACAGATGGCAGACTTTGTATCTACTATTGATCATTGTGGATTGTGTGATTTGGGTTTCATTATATCTAAATTCACTTGGCTATATCAAACAACTAGTGGGGTTCAAATACGAGAAAGATTGGATAGGGCTTTGGCTACATTGGAGTGGAGGTCTCTTTATCCAACAGCTAAGCTTCACCATTTATCCTCTTCGGTTTCGGATCATTCTCCAAGGTCCTGACCTCGGGGTTAGGCCCATCGTAACAAGGACCAGGCCTGATTATCTATCTATGTACCAAGTTTAATTCATTTAATAGGCCTTGGGCTTTATGTTGGGTTTTGACCAAGTGGGCAGACATGGTTGCCTGGGCCTAACTCACCCACAATAGCCCCTCCACGATCCTGTTTCCGAGAAGCGGATATAGGATCGGGGTTCTGTTATCCCATGGTCGGTCATCTGTTTCTACCCCGTCCAAGAGAAGTAACAGTTTCGTCTCGAGAAGGCCAACAGTCCGCCTTTTAATAAAATGGACAAGACAGCTCACTTCCTTTAAATACGTGGCAGGGCCTGAAACATCAGACGGCCCAAGCGAACTGAAGCTTCGTTTACCGAGGCACACGTGAAGCGAAATGATGGTACGCATTAATTGTAGTTGGGCAGTTACCATTAATGACCCTTGTGCCTATATATACCACCCATAATCTACGTTTTCATCTTCTTTAGTTTCTGTTAAGTTCTAAACACTACCTTCCTCCTGTTCTCAAGCCCTCAATCTCCTTACAAGATCACTCTCCTCTATAAGAAATCACTCTGTAAGTCTTCTTCCCCTTGACTATCTCCTCATAACTTAGTTAGATTTAGCAATATGCCTTTTGATTACCTTTTGAAGACTAGGGAAAACCTAGAATCCTTCAGAGTTAAATACAATACCCCTCGTGACGTGGAAATTTCATACTGTCACGAGGATAATATAGAAGACCAGAGGCTCCCCTATGTAGTGTTTTTCCCTTTAATGTCCATTCTTGAGGGCGGGGTTAGGTTCCCAGTAGACCCCTTGCTACTTAGGACCTTCAGCTTTTACAGCCTTAGCCCCAACCAATGTTTACCTAATTTTTATAGGGTTGTTAACTATGTGGGGCATCTCAACCGCTTGTATGGCTTGAGCCTTACCCACCACGACATTAACTTCTTGTACGCTATTCAGGGGAGTCTAAAGCTCGGGTACTACCTTCAGACCTGAAACACAATGGTCAGGTTGATATCTTGCCTCCCCAATTCCAATAGGAACTCAGTGGAGGAGTACGTGAGAGTGAGTAGTAACTGGCTGAACGGAGAGATGACTTGCCCGACCTTTCCTCGTCAAATAGGTCGGTACTTTCTTTTGACCAATCCCTGAACATTCACAAACCATGTCCCCCTTGCCCTTTGTTGTTTTATTAGTATGCTTACAGTCATTTATTTTCCATTCATTTTACTACTTTCTCGGTATCTCACTACCTCGTACTCCCTCCCCGATTGCAGTTTCTAAGAAGTTCTGGCCGGACATAAACATAGTACGCATTAAGGAGCTCAATTTCTTCCTTCGCTCAAAGATATTCGTGCATTACGACGGGCAATTAAGGGCTTCTCACCTGATCTTAGGTTGTGTGCTCTCCTACACAAGCTACCAGGATTCGTCGAGCGCTTTGACGGTCGGAAGTCCATTGTTGTCATATCTGGATGTTCGGCTACCTGGGTTCTTGCCAAAAGGGCTATCTTCCGGGGAAGCCAGGGAATTAGGTCCCCGATTGGTCAGACATGACTCTCTTGAACCTATACAAGATAGTTTGGGGGATACCATCCTCCAAGGCCGAGCAGTGCACACTTCGGTGGAAGTTCCCATCTTAGGAAATTTTGACGAAGAGGGTCCAGTCGCTGAGGAGACAAACCCTGTAGAGCCCATCCTACCAAATCCGGCAGAAGAAATGGTTCAAAAATGGTCTATGGCTTTGGACCGCTGGTTTCCTACCGCGCAAGCCTCGGGAGGTTAGGCTACCGCTTAGTCTACCCCCCAACAAACTACACCTTCTGCTTCCCAATAGCGGAGGAAGCACCAAAAGGGTGCTAACAGCGCTACAGTCGAGGTCAACACCCACTCTACTGCTAACCTTCTTACTCCAACTTCGGGTCGGACGACCACTCAACCGACCGGTAAGAACCCCTGGGAGACTCAACCCCCGAGCTAGCCGATCATAATCGGTTCTTAGGTAGCGGAGTCTTCCTCAAGTTCTGTAACCGGGTGAGAGTGCTCCTTCCACTTGAGGGATAAAGTCCTGCCTTCAAACTCCTAGCTCAGGACATGGAGGAGTGGTGAGGGAGGCCACATATTGGATAGCCTCGGGCAAGCCTTACTGCTTCCTACTGATATGGAGCATTATTCAGGCTGCCGAGATAAGGACTTGGTGCTTAAATTGAAGTGGCACACTATAGCAATAAGTTTCATATCCACCCGAACTTTAATTTTTTTGCTGCCTCGGTCTCTTTTGTCCCATTCGCATATCTCTCAATTTCTAAGTGTTACCCATCGGGCTTGAATAACCCCATTTTTCTTTGTTGTTGATTTAGGCTACCCAATTGACCCACGTGGTGGAGGGTCGGCTGAAAGGGGCGTAGGAGGAGACTGACAAAGAAAGAGCCCTGAAACAGGTAGCCGAGGCTAGCCTGCAAGAGAAGACTCTGGGGCTAAACATGATGGAGCGGCAGGCGTCTACTACTGAGAAGGCATTAGAACTTGCCGAGCAGAAGGCCAGTTAGCTTCAAGGTAAGCTCAGGGATATCGAGTTTAAGCTTGCGAAGACTACCAGTATCCTCTCTGCCCGGGACAAGGAATTTGCCGACCTCAAAGGCGGAGAAAAAGCTCGAAAGTAAACTTACTACAATAGGGGTTTCAGGGATGGCGAAAACTCAGCTGGTCCCGTGATCTTTCAGGCCCGAAAGTTTGGGTTCATGGAAGGTTGGATGGCTGCAGTTAACGCCCTCGGCCTCCCCAATGACTCCCCCTTTAGGAGTATCGACCAAGTACCTCTGCCTGAAGACCCTGTGGTCAAAACCCAAGCTGAAGAGCAGGGAGAGGACAGTAGCAACGAAAAGGAGGGCGCCGAGAGTCTAGAGTCCAGGGTCCAAGAAGCTATCTAAGTAGATTGATTCCCACGTAGTGGTGCTAGATGATGACAACTTGAGAACCACTACTGCCGTACCAAACCCAGATGCCGCGCAGCCCACAGTGACCTCAGAGCCTCCACCCACTAATCCTTCAGCCGACTAGGAAGCACCTGCACCAACCCCTCCGGTTATGGATGCCCTAAGCACCTAGATTTGCTTTTAAAACTTATATTTTGTTGTATTTTTCTCTCTTTTCCCCCTTGCTTTTTGTCAAAATTATATGTATTTCCTAAAGGGGGTCGGCATCCGTGTACTAAACTATTGTTCCTATTCTAAATTTTGTTCAAGATTAATGGTTTTAATTAATAATTTTTTTTTTAATTCTTTTGTGATTGTATGAGAATGGATAATGCTGACAACTTATTTTCACTAAGTCTTCACTCACTTGGGAATGGTATTAATGTTTTGACATTCGTGCCAAAATTGCTTTAGTGTTAACGTTGGGTAACATGACAGTCCGAACGTTTAGTAACAACATCAATCTTTATACCAATGCTAAGAATTGTACAAGTGTTATCATTCGGTAAAACAACAAGTAATTTAGGCTTTCAGTAGTAACTTCCGCACTTTGACATTAATGTAAAGGATTACTTAAGTGTCATTGCTCGGCGACGTTATGCATAATTTCAACATTCGTGGCGCACCGCTCTCGGGTGTCCTTGGGGAGATGCTGTATTAAGGTTTCTATCCATATAGATATGTATTAAGGTTTCCACCTGGTCGGTGACCTAAGTTAGACCGAGGCCAAATTTCCGTCCATATAGGTATGTGTTAAGGTTTCCACCTAGTCGGTGACCAGAGTCAGGCCGAAGCTAGATTTCTATCCTTATAGATATGTATTAAGGTTTCTACTTAGTTGGTGACCTGAGCCATACTGAGGCCAAACTTCCGTCCTTATAGGTATGTGTTAAGGTTTCCACCTGGTCAGTGATTGGAGTCAGGCCGATGCCAGATTTCTGTTCTTAAAGATATGTATTAAGGTTTCCACCTAGTTGGTGACCTGAGTCAGACTAAGGCTAGACTTTCGTCCTTATAGGTATGTGTTAAAGTTTCCACCTGGTCAGTGATCGGAGTTAGGCCAAGGCCAGATTTCTTTCCTTATATGCATTAAGGTTTCCACCTAGTCGGTGATCAGAGTCAGGCCGAGGCTAGATTTCTATCCTTGTAGATATGTGTTAAGGTTTCCACCTGGTCAGTAACAAGAGTTAGGCCAAGGCCAGATATCTGTCCTTATAGATATATGTTAAGTATGTGCATAGATGCTTTACCATTCGTACATATTTTACATAGGAATAACTAACTGAAATTCATCTATTTCCACAGTTCTTGCCAATCCATAAATTAAAACGCGTAACACATACATTATATTACATTCACGGATAGTATTTCTTTAAATTACAAATGTTCCATGGTCGGGGCAAAGGTCTTTCTTCCAAGTCTTCTAGGTAATAGGCTCCTGCTTCGGCTGTAGCTATTACTAGGTAGGGTCCTTCCCAATTTGGGGCCAGTTTTCCAGCATTTTGATCTTTTATGCTCCCAACAGCCTTTCGCAAAATGAGGTCCCCTGACACAAAGTCCCGAGGCCTCACCTTTCAGTTGTATCTCTGAGCTAACTTTGTTGATAATCGACAAGCCGCACGGACACCATATCTCTTCGCTCTTCCAAAGCATTCAGATTCCCGACCATAAACTCATCATTATGGCTCTACACAAATGACAATTATATAATTTATTTTATTTTATTATTATTAAATCAATTATAACATCATCGTGGTTGAACCTTGATTCAAACTCAAAACCTTGAACCTCCCCATTACAACTCTTTCAATGATCTATTCTTTTAAACATTGCTTCCATATTAGTATTAGCAACAAATAAAGTTGTCAAGAAACTAACCCAACTTTTCTTTTCCACCTTCTACTTCAAAGATCAAAATCAGCTACCTATAGGAGATCTAGAGAAATTAAAGGATGAGAAAAAAATAAATAAAAGAAAGAAATAAAATGAACTATGTCAAAAGAAGTTTCTCCAGAGATTAAATGGAAATTAAAAAATAAAATAAAATAGAACAATTATTTTGAATTATTTTGCTCTATTGAAATAACCCAACAATGTCGAGTCTTTTGGCTAAATATTGCAAAAAACAGAGTTTATTGTTGTTATAGACACTGTTCAAAGTTATTTAGCAAAATGAGGAGAGAGACTGAATTTCAGCAACATCGTTGCCGAAATTGTAAGAAAAAGTATGAAAGAGAAGAAAGTTGAGTGATGTGATTGGGAGGGAGAAAAAATGAATTTCGGTAATGATATTACCGAAATTCATTCCACCGCCCAAGCTCTGCCCATGAAGTGCCCCAGTGGGAGTGCCCGAATGATTTACCAATTGTGGCAACCAAGTTGCCGAAATTGTAGGGAAGTGAGGAGAGAGAAAATATGAATTGTGGCAACCAAGTTGCCGAAAATGGGAGGAAAAAAAAAAGTGGTTGCCGAAATCTGGGGAGAAATTAAAAAAAAAAAAGTGCTACGTCCACAATATTTTTACAACAAATCACAAGTGATTAGTTGTTATTAATTCAAATTTGAATTTAAGACTGAGATTACTTTTTTAATCCAACAATAACAACTAGTAAGAACCTGCTATTTATTATTTGTTGTAAAAATGTTGTAAAAATGGTGTGCACATATCATTTCTAAAAAAAAAAAAAAAGTGACAATTGATTTGTGGCAATGGCATTGCCGAAATAGAGGGGGAAAAAATTGTGGGAATGGATTTGTGGCAATGGCATTGCTGAAATAGAAGGAAAAAAAAAATTTAGGGGAATGAATTTGTGGCAATGGCATTGCCGAAATAGAAGGAAAAAGAAAAAGAAAATGTTTGATTTTTGGCAATGGCATTGCCGAAATAGGAAATTGGAGAAGAGAGAGAGAGCTGTCTGAATAAAAAATAAATATAGTGCACATCTTCTTATTCTTCTATAGTTTTTTTGACCTGTTTTGTGTGTATGTCATGTTCCTTCCTTGTATGGTAAGTGAAGAGTCAATCAACCAATCACCTCACCTCTTCATCTGATTCTTATTCTCTGCTTGGAATATATTCATTGATCATTCCCAATAAAACCACCTATTGATATCACGCCTAAATCTATCTCAGAGATTCTTTTTTGTCTTTTTATATCTCCTCTTCGTAAAAAAAGGCAAGTACCCTTGTCTTTTTATTTCTCCTCCCTCACTGAAGGATTGCATTTCCTCACAAAGTACCTTTGACCGAAGCAATTTGGTTTGTGTGTATGTCATGTTCTTTCATTTCGTATTGTAAAAGTACCCTATGAAACAAATAATGATAGATTCAAGTACAATGAGTACATTGATTCTTATTCTAAAACAAGGTACATAGATTCTTATAATACGAAATGGAAGAAAAAAATGATTGATGTGCACACTATAAACAAAAAAAGTACATAGATTCTTATAGAAGAAAAAAATGATTGATGTGCACGCTGTAAACAAAAAAAAAAAAAAAAAACAAAGAAAGTATATAGATTCTTACAATAGGGAAGAAAAAAATGATTGATGTGCACGTTGTAAACAAAAAAAAGCAAAGAAAGTACGTAGATTCTTACGTGCACGCTGTAAACAAAAAAAGTAAAGAAAGTACATAGATTTTTACAATACGGAAGAAAAAATGATTGATGTGCACGCTGTAAACAAAAAAAAAAAAAACAAAGAAAGTACATAGATTCTTACAATACAGAAGAAAAAAAATGATTAATGTGCACACTATAAACCAAAAAAAACAAAGAAATTGAGATTTTTGCAGAGATTCTTTGCAGTGAATATATGTTTATAGTTAAGTAATTTATTTGTATCAGAGTGTCCCATCTGTGTTGTGTTGTATTTGGTCAATTGCGTATCTAATTATACAGTTTAAAATCTAAGAATTTAACTGATATGAAACTTGCATCCTATTTAAACAGCACTAATGTTACTGAAATTTCCATGGTTCTTATTTTCTACTCTTTTTCCCCTATAAATTCCATCAACCTTCTTCACCACTCTTATTCCCCTTATAATTCTACCAACCATTTTCAATTCATGCGTGCCATACATTCTACAAACAACTATAAGGAACAACACTTGCAAGTATCTATCCGTTCTTTATCTCTTACAAGGTGAGTTACATCTCTTAACTAGTTACTTTTCTTTTTATAATATTCATGTTGATATTTTTTAGGGGCATAGCTAAGCATGAAAATCTTGTTTTTGTTAAATTATTTGTTCATGCAAACCTTGTTTGTGTATTATGTGTTTTGCAACATGAACTGATTTGTATGATATGTTTTAAATTATTTGTCCATGAATTCTTGCCTAAAATTTCATATAGCAAAAATATATTTCAAAATTGACATATATTTCCTTAAAGAAATACTAAGTTTGTTAGCCTATAATATACACGTATGCTATAAGAAAACCAAAAAAAAAAAAAAAAAAAAGGTTAGTATATGCTCATAAACCTTAATATCTAAGTTTTAGGTATAATAATAATAAAGAAAATTGTACGATATTAGAAATTTGTTTGATAATTATCGTATGGATGCATGAGAACATTATATAATCTGTCTTGTTTTAGAAGAAGCAAAATGAAGAGCTACATAAAATAATTAACGTAACCATAACAGATCCTTCTAAATGTTAATATTTTGCTAAGTTACTTAAGAAAAGGGAAACAAAAAAATAATTTTAACTACTATGATGGATAGTAATAAATTATTAGTGAACCAATCCTCTTTAATAGAATTCTCTCAACTCTAACTATTTAAACATTGAATATTTTTAATGGATTACCTTCTTGTATTGCATTGTAATGGTTGTGTAGTGTTAATATATTAATACTATTGTTATGTTTTAGTGTAGATGGCAGAAAAGTTGTTCATTTTTCTCATCCATTCCGGCGGAATAATTAAACATGACGAAAATGGGGTTTATTACAAAGGGCCACCTCCTTCTATGCTTCCATTAAGCCGGGGTGTTACATTTGAAGATCTATGTGATGGAGTAGCATCCACGCTTCATATAAACAGAGAAGATTCAAAACTGATTATTTGGTATAGATTTCCTTTTCAATGTCATCCACATCCTGTGACTTACTAGCAAGTTTTGGTAGAAGATGATAATGGTGTCAATGCAATATTCGATATGTTAGACCGCCAATATGGATTTTTAGGTGCAGAGTTATACGTGGGTGTAGAGCCCATAAGAAGCCACCGAGATGTTTTTCCCATTCGATATGCCAACGAAGGACCGAGTGCATCGTTTAGTTATTCACATGGTGGGCACGAGCACTTCCATGATCCATATGCCACTCATACTGGTCATTATTCTGAAGATGCGGCTCATTCCCCAATCAACATTGGTGGTGCTGGCTATCATGCTCCATATATCCATGTTGTAACTAAGGACCAACATGTTCCTTATCGGCCAATGAACACCAGTGATGCTGACTATGATAATCCAACTGAGCATGTCACACAAGAGACTACTTGTTTTGAGTATGAAGCTCAATATGATCAAACTGCCACTCAAAGAGCTGCTAATGATCCCAATGATACACACTGCATAGCTGCTACTACTAAAAATGCGGTCCATACATTATCAGAAAGGATGCGGGTCATGGATAATGATGACCAACTTGATGACGACGAGGTCCTTGATGATGTTGGAGATGAACAGGAGCCTCTCAATGAACCTAATCATGAAAGCAGATAGATAGATAGGTTGGGATTACACAGAGAGAGGAGACGGTATGTGAAGCTTTTATAGAGGTGTACTTGAAACCCTAGAGGCGCTAATCGTGCTGTTTGGTTACAGATATGTGGTTCGCCTTCATAATGTTATCCCTGCTTGGCTGCTTGGGTACATTCAACTGATTCAAAGGGTCTTAAAAGTGTTTGTTTGCTTAAAAAAAAAAAAAGCTTTTATCTCATTTTTAAAAAAATTAACAAAACTAACTTAAAATAAAATAAAATAAACTATATATTTTGGTAAACACTATACAAATAAAATACCAAAAATTACGGAATTTTCAATTGGACACTAATATAATTTTCAAGTTTACCTTTCAATCACGTTTTGAACGATATTATGAATTCAAAATGTGCTTTTTAACATTTTGTAAAAAACTCCGTTCCTTATAAACCGCACAGCCAAACAAAAAATTACTCATGTTTTCATTTTTTAAAAAAAGAAAAAAAGTGCATTTGTCCCGCCAAATCGTTGTAAACGGGCACCCATGATCTTCACTGCACCCAAGCTAAGCGTGAGTTTGGATAGAGCTGAAAGTTCATTTCAGCCATGGTTGTCAAAATCGCGATCCGGATCATAAAATCGCACGATTTTACGATCCCACCTCACCAAAAAGTTTAAAATCGTAGTAGGATTGCAAAAATGGTAGGATCGTATGTAGGATCGTGTAGGATCGTAGGATCGTATATAGAATCGTGTAGGATCGTAGATCGTAGGATCGTATGGGATCCTACCGATCCTACCATTTGGGTTTTTTTTTTTTTTTTTTTTTTAAGTGGGATTCATTTGGGTAAAGATAATCCACCTAAACTCACAAGCCCAACGGGTTATCAGAAGCCCAATAATAAATTGAAGTCCCAAATTTACCCTTATGTCAACATAAAATCTCAAAAAAACCTATAGTACTTAAATTTAACATTTTCAAAAACAAAACCTAAAATATTTAGATGATAAAATGAGATATGACAATGACAATGATTAGATTAGAAGAACCTTAGAATGAGAATTCTCTTTTGGATTACATATTATAAATTTGTAGATAGCTAGTTTTTATATGCTAACTAGCCTAACTTATTTTGGATTTGAAACTTAGAATTTGGAAAACATTTTCCATATGTGTAGATAATATTTTGGTATTTAGTTGCTAATTAAACATGTACTGAACTTTTTAGATACATTATGTCAAAAGTTAAATATATTTTGTTTCGTTAGAATGACATAAAAACGATGTAGTGCGTGCAAATTACATTTCATGATGCAATTTTTTTTTTAATGGATGAATTCATATTTTAAGTGATTATATAACATACAAAGTCACTATTAATAGATTTTTTGCTTAAAATCTGAAAATAGGTAGGATCTTACGATCCACGACCGATCTTACGATCTACGATCCTATTTACTTTCCACGATTCTACGTAGGATCCCGATTTTGACCAAGATTTTCAGACCCGGACCGTTCATTGAACCGTAAAAAGGAGAGATTCAAGGTTTTTGAGGTCAAATCGAGATTGAATCGGGGTTGAACCGTGATGACATCATAATTAATTTAGTAATTATTTAAAATATAAATAAATTAATTAAATTAATACAATTAGAAAAATAAAATAAAATAATAAAATAAAATATATTTTTCATAAAAATTTCATAATTTATTTAACATGCCATTTTTTTTTTTTTCTGAAATTTAACATGTCATTTTATTAACAAAAACAAAACAATAGATGCAGACATGCAGTGATGCACTTAGATATTTTGAACAAAAATTGAAATATAATAATAATAATAATAATAATAATAATATAAAAGCTCTTTGTTCCATTCCATGTTGACAAGTCTTGGTTATCGTACAAAATTTTGAATTAAAGTAGCATTGTCCAATCAAAGCACGTGGGTGGGTGGGTGGCTCTACAACATCAGACTCTGCTTAGTTATATACGCCTACATTATAGGCATTGGTCAACCGTAAAAATCGTTTGTCAAAGACGTGCAGTGATTTTTCGTTTTGGAAAATTATTGTATACTCTTGAAGTATTATAAATGTGTATTTTTTTCTCTCACATAAATGGTAGATTCTACTAATTAAATTCATAATAGGACCTATTATTTATGTGAGAGAAAAGACTACGCATTTATAATACTCCGAAAATACCTAATAATTTTTCTTTTTATATTTTCAGATCAACGGCACTCTAATTTTTATAAAACTAAATAAAAGAAAAAAAATGTTGGATAACTAAGAAATCAAAACGTGGCATTGTCATTTAATACCCCCACCTACCTCCATTATCTTTTCATCTTATCTGTTTACCACAGGCACATTGTTCTCTACTTTTCAGTCTTTTCTTTTCTCTTCATCAGTTTTTACGGAAGACTAAAGCGTCAATGGGCGATGCTAAGATGTAATCTACCAAAAAAAATATTACCTTCTGTGTTGGGGGCATAAGTAGGATTTCTTTCTAGTAATTTACTAAGAATGTTTCTCTTTTTTCCCTTAATTTTATTTATATGGGTCGGTTTTGAAAATCAGCTCCGACTGTGTCACCGCACCGGCGTCGGAAAGGTCATCAAGTTCCGTTCACCGGCATCGACTCATTCAGTCGGCCCAAAGCTCGGCACGGTTTGGTCGGTGAGGATCGGTTTTATTTTTTTATTTTTTTTATTTTTAAGGTTCAGATTCAAAGGAAAGTAGGGAACCGTGAGAAGCGCTCTGATAACGATTCTCAAAATCGTGAGGTTCGACCGCAGTTCACACGGGTCCCTGTTTTTTTCCCATAGAGCGGTTCTTGAGGCTAAAAGAACCGCAAAAATGAGCGGTTTGAGGTTTTTCTAGTCGGACCGTACGGTTCGGTCCGGGTTTCAAAACCTTGATTTTGACAACCTTGCTTTCAGCTGCATTTGCGTCAAAATCAGTGGATCCTGTGCACTGTTTACGAGACCTACAAGTATTTTTTTTCAGTAAAATTTTTATTAAAATTGCGTCCCACAGAATTATTAATACATTTAAAAATTATTTTGCTACAGTGTTTTCAGTTTTCAGTAATAAGTGGTATCTAAACAGATCCTAAATGTTATAAGTGCCATCCAATTTTGTGCTAATTTGCTTTGCTCCTTGTAGGCTGTAAATTGAATGTGGGCTCACAACTCACAAGTATGGTTGGATGAAATCTTGAAAGTACAATCATTTCGTGAAAATGCAAATAAGCATGATAGGAATCCATTCAAACTACATGTTAAACATTAAACCCATATTATAAAAATCGGCATGTTCTGTGCTTTGAACTTAAACTATGATTCAGAACAAAAAAGTTCGTGGATAAAATTTTCCAGTTCATCAAAACAATAAATAAATAAATAAACTTTGACTGAAAATAAAAAAGTTTTAAAGATGTACTCGCACACACTACCTCCTACAAAAAATTTGATGGCAGATAACTTTCGATTCTTGAGGTATCTAACTGGTGATTTGATGAATGTAAATTTAATGAGTGTAACTTTCGATTCCATAATAATTGTTCTTTACCATCAGATCAAAATATCAATTGATTTCTTTTTGATGTAGCCAAGAGGCCCAAGACTCACTATATGCCTCACAAGGTCAACTTTGGAATGTGAAACGGTAGAAAATAATTTTATTATCAATTAGATAAGGGCAAGACTGCCCATAGAAGCTAGTATTGCAAATTTGCAATAAGATGGATAATATAGTATAGAACCACGTGTATATAGTCTACATCTTTTTACTTTAACAGAAAATAAAATTAAAAAAAGGCCGTTAAGATAACAATTTTTTTATAGACAACATTCATTTAGTCAGTTGCTAGCTAGTCTCTTCCCAATTCATAAGATGATAGAAAGTATTCATAATATATAACAAATAACAAGTCAAGATTCAAGAGAAATAGGCTTGGCATTATGATAATAAATATTAATTAAAACCCTTATACACAAAGTTTTACATGGAGGATGAGAGAAGGTTGACCAATCATCATATATAATCACGACACACCATTGTGTATGTATGATAAGAATGTATACATAGAAATTGTATTGACATGTTTATCGATAGAAAATCAACATTTATGAATCAACTTTGATTTATTTGATTATATATTATAAAAAAAAAAAAAAAAAAAAAAACAGAAATCTTTGTTTAAAGAGGGATTTCATCTGCAGCTTTGAGAATTATCTCGAAGGCATTTTCCACGCATGACTTGAATTTTTGGGGATCCAGGAATCCCTTCTCTACTACGGCGCTAACCCTCAGGCTTTCCCTGTAACTTACTATTGATATAACAAGGTTCTGCAATGGGCCATAAAAACAAGGTGTCCTGGAATTATTCATAGAGGTCATTGAATTCGAGAAATTTGTACATAAAATCGTATATCATGCTTATTAATTTGTTATTTATTTTCCACTGTAATGACAAATAAAATACTGAAATAGTCCTTATATGTAAATTATAATTACTATTTATGTATTGCCCAAGGTCTCATTGCTAGTCCAATAAAAGGCAATAAAAAAATTGTTTTATGCCCTCCCAAAAAGAAAATTTAGGTGATTTCTTCTAATAAGTGTGCATTTGGTTTGGGATGGAAAATTAAAATTATTTTACTATTCAGCTTATTTTTGCTACTATTCATAGCTCCTACTGCACTTTTTAGTACTATTCATGGACACTACTGTACTATTTCAACTAACTTTTACCTTTATCTATAGTGCTTTCAGCAATAAGTTTTCAGTTTCAGTAAAATAAGCGGTATCCAAACACACCTTAAATTAAAAGTAACAAAAAAAAAAAAAATCATTTTTTTTCCCACGAGAGAAAAGCCAATGAAAAAAATCACATGATGCCTTTGTCTATAGAGTATTTATAGAGCGCCGAGACCACAATTTTTCCTACAATTTTTGCCAAAACTTGCTTACGTGGCAAGTTGTGAGTAGTGAAGTTGTGAACCCACCACTTTTACTTCACTACTCACGACTTGCCACGTGAGCGAGTTATGGTAAAAAATGTAAAAAAAAATTGTTATACCAATATTTTACCTGTTTATAAGGCAACCTCTACATTAAAAATATGGCACAAATTATACTTCCATATCTACGGGAAGTTGGAATTCGGGAAAAAAAAAAAATTTATCAAAGAATCTTTATAAAATAAATTTATTTTTTCAAAGGCAAACTAGGTGGTACAACAATTATAATTTTATTATTTTACCTGAGGTATACCGAACACCACGTAGTATAGACCTTTGATCGGATGATTATCCAAAGACACTTGTTCCAGTGGCCCGATCAAATTCGAAATCGACAAACTAGACTTCCTTATTGTCCCATGTATGAATTTAGCGGCTGCCTGCAATAGTACCAGAATGTTCATATTACGAAAATTTCTGTTATGGTACATGTTCAAAAATAAATTCAATTCGTTTTTTTTTTTTTTTTTACCTTTTTTTTCCCTCTTTGAAGGATAATATTAAGTACTATTATGTGGCTTTGCAATTTGAAGAAATTGTTGTAAGAAAATTATATTGCTATATCAAAATAGAAGCACCAATCCAAGAATATGTGGCTTGCTTAGCAATTAGGGTACTAAATCCTCCCCAACCCCCGACCCCTCTTTTTTTCCTACCCGTTTTAATTTAGAAAAAGAAAACTATTTGACAATTTTAATAATTAATAATATGATATATAAGTATGCTATAAAGTAATATTATAGTTTTGGAAAATTGCCTCAAATTCCAATTGTGATTTGGAAAGCTAATTGAGTCTACGTCTTGAAGAAAGAAAAATAAATTTGGTTATTTTTTTGGGAAAATGTTTATCTCCGAACTAGTTTGAGATAAACCATCCAAACTTCTTATATATCTTTTTGTTAGATGTGAATTTTGAAAATCTGACCATTATATTGTATGTTCTTATTATATCTGTAGGGATTGGGTTTACACACTATTCCTAAAGGATAAGTGGGTTCAAGCCCAACAAGCCCAATACAATAAATTTGTAGAGAGTGGGTAGAAGAACTAGGAGTTAATCAATGCAACAATAGTTGAAGATAATCATACTAGAGAACAATTAACACCAGCGTAACTCTATGCAAGTAATGAGGTCCTCGGCCTTAGTCTGAGGAGTTTTAATTTATATTTCTGATTATGCAAATGGATACAAAGTCAGTTCAAATAGCTACAGTGTTCTTTCTTCCCCTCCGATCCCCTTCTCCTTAGAGCTCCTCCCTCTTTATATACTCCTTTTCTTTCTTCAGCTCCACCGTACACGTGTAGGATAGGCTCTAGGAACTTCCTTCTGTCCCATCCAGAACATACCAGAACCTCCAACAAGTAGCTGTAAGGCTGCTTAGACACTGTTCAGGTATCACCTCCACATTAATGCGGCCAGAGAGTTAGTTGAGGAGCATTTAATGTGGAGGTAGCAGCTTTGAAGATATTTGTTGCCTCCCTTTGCCCATCCTTTATCCAATGGCCGATTTATAGTCATGATGCAACCTCGAAGAGTACCTTGATTGATGAGATCTTCTCAATGTCCTCGGATCTCAAATTCCGAGGTGGCTTTTATCCTCGGACATATTTTAGACTACCGTGTACAATCCTTATCCCCTCTACTCATCCCATTTCCAGCAATAACCTTATTTGGACATCCTCGGATTAGCTGATATCCTCGGATTGGGCCGTAGACCCAATTCGCACAGTCGTAATAGTACACTTTGGCTGACCGGCCCCCACAATAGCCCCTCAAAATCTTGTTTTTCGACTCCTCGGGAGGAAAGAAAGATTTTGACATCCTCAGCCTACTTCGCCCTACAATCAAACTGTTTCTATCTGAATCGCCAAACGCCTTTTTATCTTTTCAAGGCACGCTCCTGATGCTTGGGCGTCTAGAGCGTGCCCTTATTAAATTTTGACGGCACTTATGTCCCCCACGTTCAACGGCCCGATGCGAATCTAACGGTGAGAGATTTTCTGGGGTTGCGAGCAGGAATCTTCCCGCTCGTAAATTCTGCGCCCCTATAAATAGCTTTTCAAATCAACCCCCCTTCCCTACTTTCAGCAATTACATAATCCTAGAGTTTATACACTAAACCTGTCCTCTTTCTTTCTTACTCGTGCGTTTACAAATACCAAAACTTGTTCGAGGACTTCCTTTTAAACTTGTAAGTTTCTTCAAACTTCCCCAACTTTGTTTCTTTCCGTATATTCTCTTTTCATCCTACTTTCTCCTTTTCATCTCTATTTTTTGTTTCAAAATTGTTAGTTTCTTCTCAAACATTCTTAGGAAATGGGTAGATTCAAGTGTTTAGTTGAATCCGAAGAGGATAGAGAGAGGTTCAAGGTTAAGTACAGGATCCCGCCAACAGTGGGCATGAGATACGTTGCCCAAGGGGAATGGGTAGATGATAGAAAAAGGGGAGAGGTGGTCATCCCAATGATCGCCTTCATAGAGGGAGGGATGATCATTCCTATGGGTACAATCACAAGAAACTATCTTAGATTCTTTAGATTATCTCTCACACAATGCGCCCCAAATATGTTCAGAGTGTTAGGGAGGGTAGAAGCCTTGAATGAGAGAATGAATTTGGGATTGACACATCATGATGTCAACTGGGTATACAACCTGCACCATTTAAAATGGCAGGGATACTACCTTAAGTTAAGGTACCCCGAAGTGTGGCTAATTCAATGCCTCCCTATGTCAAACAAAGGGCTAAAGGAAGATTTTTAATTTTTTTCTGGGGAATGGCACGATGGATTACCCTGTCCGGTTAAGGAGGGAACGCCAGGTGGGAGCCTAGTTATAAACTTATATATTTTGGTTTATATTTTTCTTCTATATTCCGTAACGTTTTTGTTTTTGACAAATTCTCCTTTTGCTTTAATGATTCTATAGACAGACGTTCCACCAGACCTCGGCTCAATTTAGTTAACAGAGAGAGTCTAGATAGGATTCTGCGGTCCGAGGTGTTCGTGAACGAAACCGACGGTCAATTACGAGCTGCGCACTTAATCCTTGGGTACAAGCCGATTTCCCTTGGATTCCAAGCTCTTAAGTGTGTGATACGAGCCAAAGATCCTCGGCTTCATCGCATTAGCGTGGCCTACGAAGGATTCGTCGTTCCTGAGGGCGTTCCAATTCCCAAGGGTACACCACTTACACAGCCAATCTTTGTGGGCGTCCCTTCAGTAGGAGCATCTTCATCTCAACCCATTGCCAAGGAAGAAGAGGAGGAAGAAGAAGAAGAAGAAGAACAAGAGGGCATTGTAGACCTGTCAGATTCTCAAGACGAATTTGAGGTTTTCAATAGGCCCCTATCCCCCGAAAGTTCGCTAGTTGACTTTGACTATCAGCAACAGGTAGACGTCGTTACCTTGGACGAGATAGGTATTCAAAGGAAACCTAAAAGAGGTTTGCTGGACTTAATAGAGTCTCAGCCCGGGAAGGATGTGCCGGACAAGCCTACCCAATCCAAACTTCCTCTTCCTCCTCCCAAACTTCCTCTTCCTCCTCCTCAGCGATCCTTGCCACCTAGGCATGACCCTACCGACCCCAAAAGAAAAAGAGAGCAGAAAGGAAAGGAAGTATTGGAGGGGGGAAGATCTCGGCCTGCGGATGAGGATGAGGCCCAACGAGCCGCAAAGCAGCTGAAGATTGGCCAACCAGGGCAGAGGGGCTTAGAGAGGGGTGATAATCAGCCACCTGAGCTCCAGGCTTGGCTTCTAGCCCCAATGCTTAATGGGGAACCCTTGAGGGCTAATGCATTCATCAGGGATTTTCATGGAGGCGTTGGGTGTCAGGTGGCTTCAGCCTTGGAGGAGGCTTTGTTACTCCCTATTGACATGGCCGAGCTGCGGTCTGTCAGGAAGAATGAGGTTTTCCTTAACCTCAAAAGGTATCTGGGCATGGTACGTCATTATTCCCCGCTTTTTTTTTTTTTTTTTTTTAGTGTAAAGTTATTAACCCTTTTCTTTTAGGCTGTCCAAGCCACTTTCAGGGCTAAGGAGATAACCAATTCCTGCTATCGGCAGTTGGATGATGAGAAGAAAAGGCATGTGTCAGCCGTGGAATCATTCAATATTGCTGATCAATTCAATAAAGATTTAAGGAAGAAATTGGTTGAGGAGGAAAAAGCTAGGAGAAGTGCTAAGTCGGGTCTAGAGAGCACCCAGAGGCAAGCCGAGGAGCAGAGACTGCACCTACGCGACGCGAGGGAACAATTAGCTTCCTCCAAAGAACAAATAATGGCCCTTCAAAAGAAATTGGAGGAAGCTCACAAGCTTAAGGACTAAGCTGAGAAGCTAAGAGGGGAGGCCGAGAAGGCTAAAGTCGAGGTTGAGAAAGCTAGGGACGAGACTGAGCAGCATGGTTACGACATAGGAGTAGTAGAGACTGAGGAAGCCCTTAGGGCCGAGGTCCTAGCCGTATGCCGAACTTACTGCACTCAAACTTGGAATGAAGCCCTCAATCGAGCTGGGGTAGAGGCTTCTTCTGAGTTAAGAAAGCCAAAAAGTATCTACTTCCCTCCAGCCATACGAACCTCGGATCCCCCTCCTGCCCAAGGCAAAGCAGCCTCTACAGTTGCTGACCTTACTGAGACAGCACAGCCTCAGGGTCCTCCTCCTGCCCAAGGCGAAGCAGCCTCTACAATTGCTGACCTTACTGAGACAGCACAGCCTCAGGGTCCTCCTCCTCTCAATGAACAGGGACAAATAAAAGATCCTGAAGCTCCTAAGGAAATATCCTCTGATAAAGCTGCAGTGGTTCCTCAAGATGGGGCAGCTTCTCAAAGTTTTCATCAGGCTTTAGCTTCAATTACCATGCCTATTGAGGAAGCCCCCAAAGAACAAGAAAAGGTGATCCCTACTAAAGCAGCCAAACAGGCTAGCCAAACTTCCAAGGGTAAGCCTCAAATAAAGCTGAAGCAATGAACCCTTTTTTTTTTTTTTTTTTTTTTTTTTTTTTGTAGTGTAGTCACAATTTATGTAATGAAGTTTCTTTTCTTAAGACATATTTTAATGGAATATGCTTTTTAATTTCTCGGATTGATATGGGTTAATTTCTTCATTTGCGTAAATTTAACTTCGAATGTTTCTGGATTGATTATAACTACATATTATAAAAGTTCCAATATATTTTTTCCTTTTATAGCCACACGTTATGAAATAAGCATTTTACACAAGAATAAATAAAGTTCAAATATTATTTCTAATGGTAATCGGAGTAGATCAAAACGAACTTTAAATCTATCAATTCTAACAACAGCAAAATCCATAGTACCATGAAATGCTTTAAGTGATGCTCGTGAGCTTACTTCAATTTATATTTTCACTAAGGGATAACGCACCTGATGATCCGAGATAGATTTAGTGTATTGATTTCACTAAGTCTGTGGTCCCAAGAACTTAACAGGACTTAGCTTTTGTTTGATACTTCAGTAGATATCTAAGGGCATTAATTTCCACTAAGTCTGTGGTCCGAAGAGCCCAACATGACTTAGTTTCTGTTTAATAGTTCAACAGATGGTAAAGGATATTAATTTCCACTAAGTCTGTGGTTCGAGAAGCCTAACAGGACTTAGCTTCTGTTCAATACTTCAATAGATATCTAAGGGCATTAATTTCCACTAAGTCTGTGGTCCGAGGATCCCAACATGACTTAGTTTCTGTTTAATACTTCAATAGACAGTAAAGGGTATTAATTTCCACTAAGTCTGTGGTCCGAGTAGCCTAACATGACTTAACTTCTATTCAATACTTCAATAGATATCTAAGGGCATTAATTTCCACTAAGTCTGTGGTCCGAGGATCCCAACAGGACTTAGTTTCTGTTTAATACTTCAATAGATAGTAAAGGGTATTAATTTCCACTAAGTCTGTGGTCCGAGGAGCCTAACATGACTTAGCTTCTGTTCAATACTTCAATAGATATCTAAGGGCATTAATTTCCACTAAGTCTGTGGTCCGAAGAGCCTAACATGACTTAGTTTCTATTTAATACTTCAATAGATAGTAAAGGGTATTAATTTCCACTAAGTCTGTGGTCCGAAGAGCCTAACATGACTTAGTTTCTGTTTAATACTTCAATAGATAGTAAAGGGTATTAATTTCTACTAAGTCTGTGATCCGAGGAGCCTAACATGACTTAGTTTCTGTTTAATACTTCAATAGATAGTAAAGGGTATTAATTTCCACTAAGTCTGTGGTCCGAAGAGCCTAACATGACTTAGTTTCTGTTTAATACTTCAATATATATTTAAGGATCGCATGGAGCGCAATTACAACAAATCAGAGTGCACATAGGGCTGCTTTCATTAATAATAATACCTTCTTAGGTTATTTACATTTCAGGGGCGGAGTACAGCTTTTTCTTTTAAGTCTTCTAGATAGTACGCACCTATTCCTGCTACTGAAGTGATGCGATATGGTCCTTCCCAATTGGGCCTTAATTTTCCCCAGGTCGGATTCTTGGCACTACCCACAACTTTTCTCAGCACCAAGTCTCCTGGGGCTAGTGGCCGTAGCTTCATGTTGGCGTCATACCCTTGTTTGAGCTTCTGTTGGTAACAAGCTAGCTGGATCATCGCTTTTTCTCTTCTCTCTTCGACTAAATCCAAACTCTTTGATAGCAGTTCACTGTTGTTGCTTGGCGTGAAAGTACTCGTCCTCAGCGTTGGAAAGCTGGTCTCTAAGGCGATGACAGCCTCGGCCCCATAAATCATGGAAAAAGGGGTCTCTCCTATTGATTGACGAGGTGTAGTCCGATATGTCCACAAGACGTGTGGCAGCTCTTCCACCCATCTTCCTTTTGCATCATCCAACCTTTTTTTTAACCCAGCGACTATAACCTTGTTAACAGCCTCGGCCTGCTCGTTTCCCTAGGGGTAGGCAGGAGTGGAATATCTATTTGTAATTCCTAGATCACAACAATATCTTTTGAAGGCCTTGCTATCAAATTGGAGGCAATTGTCCGAGATGAGGGTATGGGGGACACCAAATCGAGTAACGATGTTCCTCCAGATAAACCTCTTAGTATCCACATCCCTGATGTTAGCCAAGGGTTCGGCTTCGACCCATTTGGTGAAATAGTTCGTGCCTACCAACAGGTACCTCTTATTTCCTATTGCTTTTGGAAAAGGGCCTACAATGTCCAAGCCCCACTGAGCAAACGGCCAAGGGCTAGAGAGGGGATTGAGCACCCCACCTGGAAGAACCTCTCCGGGTCATCGCCAATAACCACTCTTTCCAAATCTTCGCATTCTGTATCCTCGGACGGTGCATTAATAGGCGATGCTGGGGTCCTTGATTGCTATGAGCTTCCCTCCATGCTGGCCGAGGACTCTGCCTTGGGCCGATATGAGATGGCAGCCACCAGGCATTCCCTTGCCGTAGCTTGGCAACCTGGAATTTCTAGGACCCTGCCCTCGGAAGGGAACTTCAACTTTTGATGCAGAATGGAGGCAACGGCTCCCAGGGTATGAAGCCAAGGTCTTGCCACTATGGCAGTGTAAGGAGAGTATGTATCCACCACAATGAAATCAACTTCCACCACTTCTGGGCCGGTTTGCACAGGTAATCTAATCTGGCCCTTTGGCATGACCATCTTCCTATTAAAAGTCATCAAGGGGGAATTGTAAGGCGTTAAATCTTCCATTGCCAGCCTTAGCCCCTTATAGAGATCAGGGTACATGATCTCGGCCCCACTACCACCATCTACCATTACCCTTTTCACGTCATAACCCCCAATCCGAAGCGTTATCACCAACGCATCATCGTGGGGTTGGATGGTTCCAATTTTATCATCCTCGGTAAAACTCAAAATTGGATGAGGATACACTTTTGGTCTTTTTGGCTCTGGACTAGAGTCATCGGCAAATATTCATGCTACGGACATTACCCTAGAAGGGCATGAGCCCATCCTCCCTAGAGCAGCAAAGATCACGTTTATAGTTCCCACAGGTGGTCTTAAGGAGTTGTCTCTCCTTGGCTCTTGGTTTGCCTGACCTTGGTGACCGCTGGAAAGGTGTAAAAGATGCCTCAGCTTCCCTTATTGCACCAAATGATCCAAGTGGTTCTAAAGGTTCTTGCAGTCCTCTGTAGTATGTCCGTGATCCTAATGGTATTGACAATATAGGCTCTGATTACGCTTCATGGGGTCTCCAGCCATCTTATTCGGCCACTTAAAGAATGGTTCATCCCTGACTTTTTCCAAAACCCGATGTACAGGATCTCTAAATACAGTGTTAACTACTTGCTTACTGATTGGTCCGGACTGCCCCGCGAAATCTCTCCTCGGACAGCTAGGGTTGTATCTGTCCGACCTGAAATCCCTCATCTCTTGAGGGATAAATTTCTCCTTTCCTTTCCCTTATAGTTGGTCCTCTTCTACTCTTTTATACTTGTCAATCCGATCCATAAATTGGCATACACTGGTGACGGGTTTGCCAGTCAGGGACTTCCTCAAGCCATGCCCAGTTGGGAGTCCACTCTTAAAGGTGTTAATGGCAATATCATCATGGTTGCCATCCATCTCATTGTACATCTCCCAATACCTATCCGAATATGTTTTTAGGGTCTCCCCCTCGCGCATGGACAATGACAACAACGAACTCAGAGGTTGAGGAACCCTACTGTTCGTAATGAAGCGAGAGCTGAAGGCCTGGGTGAGCCGCTTATAGGAATCTATAGAATTTTCTTTTAAGCCGTTGAACCACTTCATCGCTGCTGGTCCCAAGCTAGACGGGAAAACCTTGCACATCAAAGCCTCATCTTTAGAATAAACGGCCATTTTTTGATTAAACTGTCCCACATGCTCCACAGGGTCCGTTCGACCATTATAAACAGTGAAGATAGGCTGATGGAAACGCCGGGGTAACCTGGTCCCCTCGATCCTCCGTGTGAAGGGGGACTTAGAAATTTGATCCAGAACCTTACTCATGGCATCATTACCCAGGCCTCTGCTAGATAAGCCCTGGTGCTTTCGTCTAGGATGGTGCTCGTCCTCGTAGGAGAAAGTCTCACTGGGAGGGGTTCTTGACCTCTGCCTGTAATCGCCATCCTCATTAGAGGACGTATTAGAACTGGGAGGAGACCGTCTCCGCCGCGCACGGCGCAGTCTCCGCTTCAAGCCATCTATCTCCTTCTGCATGGTCTGGTTATGGTTTTGTCCCCGAGACACGCGACTACCCACCTGAGAGTGGCTGCTGCTCGTCCGTGTGGTATGCACGCTCCCCTTTCGATTCCTTTCACCCCCTCGACTTTGTCCATGTTCGAGGCTATGAGAATGACCTTGTTGTTGGGACCCATCAGGCTCTGTTTGCTAGGGACCTGCCTGGCGCGAGGTTTGTTGGTGTGGACCCGACCCCACCATGGTTAACTGTTACACTTACTAACCCACAAGTTCTTCCCACAGACGACGCCAATTGTAGGGACTGGGTTTACACACTATTCCTAAGGGATAAGTGGGTTCAAACCCAACAAACCCAATACAATAAATTTGTAGAGAGTGGATAGAAGAACTAGGAGTTAATCAATGCAACAATAGTTGAAGATAATCATACTAGAGAACAATTAACACCAGCGTAACTCTATGCAAGTAATGCGGTCCTCGGCCTTAGTCCGAGGAGTTTTAATTTATATTTTTGATTATACAAATGGATACAAAGTCAGTTCAAATAGCTACAATGTTCTTTCTTCCCCTCCGATCCCCTTCTCCTTAGAGCTCCTCCCTCTTTATATACTCCTTTTCTTTCTTCAGCTCCACTGTACACGTGTAGGATAGGCTCTAGGAACTTCCTTCTGTCCCATCCATAACATGCTAGAACCTCCAACAAGTAGCTGTAAGGCTGCTTAGACACTGTTCAGGTATCACCTCCACATTAATGTGGCCAGAGAGTTAGTTGGGGAGCATTTAATGTGGAGGTAGCAGCTTTGAAGATATTTGTTGCCTATCTTTGCCCATCCTTTATCCAATGGCCGACTTATAGTCATGATGCAACCTCGAAGAGTACCCTGATTGATGAGATCTTCTCACAGTCCTCGGATCTCAGATTCCGAGGTGGCTTTTACCCTCGGACATATTTTAGACTACCATGTACAATCCTTATCCCCTCTACTCATCCCATTTCCAGCAATAACCTTATTTGGACATCCTCGGATTAGCTGATATCCTCGAATTGGGCCATAGACCCAATTCGCACAGTCGTAATAGTACACTCTGGCTGACCGGCCCCCACAATATCATTCATGCTTGCAAAATTTCAAGAATATCAAATATAAATAGTTATATCATCAATCAAAATATTTAAATTTCAAATTTTTGTGGTTTAAATTATGCATAAAAAATAAGTTTATTGATCAAATAGTAAATAACATCCTATTTGAACAAAATTTGACATGTATGTTAAGAATATAAAGAACATGCAATTAAACGGTTAGATTTTTAAAATTAACATCCAATAAAAAGATACATGATAGGTTTTAAGGGTTTCTCTCCAACGAGTTAAAAGAATATAAAGAACATGCAATCCAATTGTTAGATTTTTAAAATTAACATCCAATAAAAATATAAAGGATAGGTTTGAAGGGTTTCTCTCCAAATTAGTTTGGAGGGAAACTTTGTCCACTTTCTTGGGTTTCCTTAGTGTGGAGAAAAGTTATTTCATGGAGTGGAATGAAACTTTATTCCTTATTAGAGAAGTGATGTATTTTTTGTCCACCATGGAATAGGATAAGTTTTATAGGTAGACCATGTTGCAAAGAATTTGATGGCTTTGGCCAAGGAGTCATCCTTATAGGGATGGAAAGGAGAATTTGTGGAGCTTGGATTAATATTGTGAAGCGATAAAAAGAATGAGGTTTGCATGTGTGTGAGAGGCAAGAAAATAAGGAGATTTTTCTTTTGCCATGAGACATGTATAAAGGAGGATAAATTTAGGGTTCCTTAGGGAGAGGTTTTTTGGGTGTTACAACCACTGAGAGTTGTTGTATCCAATTGAATGAATATCTCTAGTGAGTTCATATTAATTCTTAGAGAGAAAATATTATTTTATTTGGGGGATTTATTTTGTAATTCTTGAGAATATTTTGTAATTGATTTTATAATGGGAGATTTATTTGGAGTTTGTCCTTGATTTTTCTCTTCAAAGAGAAAGGTTCTCCTCATAAATTTATACGTTCTTGTGTGTGATTAATATTTTGGCTTAGTAATTTTGGTGATAATATTTTGAAAATATTGATTAAATTTGTTAGTTGATTGTCTTAATTTACATAAGACTAATTGGGACCCAAGATATAGAATATTAAATGTTATAAGCAACAAGTATTTACTATTAAACTAAGTAGAGTATTTTTTTTTTAAAAAATAAGATAAAAGGGCTACATTAATATTTTGAAAAATATCAAATGAAGTAAGGTAGAAATAAGGAATTATTGCTGATGAATAAGATCATGTATGTACCTCGTGGCCTTTAAGTTTCTTCACAATATCCAAAAGCTTACTAGTGAGATAAACACCTAATGAGCTTTTCTTCTTCTTGATTATCTTGTTTGCTGCCCACACAAACTCAAGTGGGTTTGCGGATTTATGATCCTTAAACTTTGGCATTGGTACATGCAAGAAGCTGAATCGGTTCCCCCATGGCACCTTAGACTTAGGTTCAAGCATCTCCTCAATTGACTTGTAGGCGCCACTCATTCTCCTAGTGTTGAGCAATACCAATGCTGTGGAATGTGATTTACTTGATTTATAGTTAATCTCTTGCATGCATAACCGGGTGCCAAGGAAGATTATTCCAGTAATTACATCATTTATCGTCTGTACTTAAGAAAAAAAAAATTCAATTAAACAATAATTTTATAATACTTAAAAAAATTAATTATGCATGCATTGTCAATAGATTTTCATGACAAATGAATATTCTTACTTATTTGAAATATATAATAAACATTAAAAAAATTCATTAAAAAAAGAAATCTATAAATATTTCAACAAACTACTTTTTTTTTTTCCTTATCAAAATGGAGGAATCAAGAATAATAAAATTGCATACTCTAGTACTAAATGATATTCGTATAAGTGCTTTTTTTTTCTCCCTGAGTCAGCTAAATTCAAAAGTGAACATTTTTTTAGGAACATTCAAAAGGGAACATTGTAATATTAAACGTAAGTATAAATCAATGTTGTCAATTCCATTTTGGTGCCCATTTTAGTTTGTCTATTGGAACAAAACAATTCGGTACCTGTTAATTCTAGTATACCGTTTTAGGTTTTACTACTACTATTTACATATACTGATATACACACACACCAAGACACATACATTTAACACTCATATAGTCATATTTACTCATCATCAATGAAATAATAATAATCAATTCAAAACAGCATAGCTTTAGTTTCTTTCTTTTAAACCAAAAAAAAAGGGGCAAATTGGAATGACCAATTGGAAATGGCCAAAATGGACTGGTTTAATATATGTCATCGTTCTAATATATGTATTTTTAATTTGGTTTATGGAATAAAAATAATGCTAAACTATATATGTTAATTTAAACTAATTAATTAGAATTCATTGGGTTTTTTAATTTAAAAAAAAAAAAAACCTAACTTCAAATTTTTTTTTTTATTGAATTACGTACATTTGATCTTCTCTAAAGAAATACTAATTAAGGTAAGTTTTTCTTTCCCCATAAATTCTGTAATTTGATTTTTATTTATTTATTAATATTATTAATAAATACGTATTATATATACTTTTTTTTTTTAACCTTCCTATGAAGTGCATAAGTTAGGTTATAATCAATCACCAGGCCTTCTGGCCTAAGTGGTATCCGGTTATCCTAGTGATCGTCAACTCAGGGGTTCTATCCTCTGCATAAACAATTACCCATAGAATTTTAGAGCAACTATGGGGGTAAAACCGATGACGGCCCTCATCTAAACTTTTTAGATGAGTTTGGTTTTGACTTGACCAGGTATGGGTCTAAAACTTATTGTACTAAATTAGGTTGTTATTCCTATGATCCTTACTTGATCTTTGATGGGCTGGTTCAACCCGATATGAACCATATTTTTTGATATCTAAAGAATAATTTTTTTTAAAAAATGATTTTGAACCTCTTTTTATTTTATTTTATAGTTCTTTCAATACAAAAAAAAAAAAAGTTAAATAATACATAAATCTTTACGTTTATAACCACAAAAGAATAAGGGAAAAGTGTATACTTGGTTATAAATGAAACATGACTTAAAATTAAATCACCTAAAAAAATAACTAATATATAGAGCTTTATTAATAAAATATAATAGTTTTAAAAAAAAAAAAATTAGGAAGAACATCTACGATGGACTTACAAAAATAAATTACTCAACATTAATTGTAAATTTGACAGTGAAAATATTTATATTTGAGAATTACATGCCAAGTTGACAAAGTAATGTCATTTGTATTATCATCTAATTTTAGCATACAAAAACATACGTTGAAAATGAGTCAATAGAAAATTCAAATTAAAAATTTCAATACAATTAGGGTGACAACAAAAATTCACAATATACCCCAATTTGCCAACCACCACAATCTACAAATATTTTTTTTTTTTTTTTTATGGGTGCAATTAAGTTTTTTTTAATCTCCCATTTGTGAGGTGGTAGGAAAATTTAGAAGTTTTGTGACATTAGGACTCTTAACCCTTGTGTGTGTGTTTGTTTCTAAAAAGAAAATTGTAATTGTCCCATATTACTTAAGAGAGTGTGTTATGTGTAATATACCTTATTCCACTCTCTTTTAAAAGTTATCATAACTTTTGAATAAAATTTTGGTGTGCCTTTATGCTAGAATCTCATTTTCACTCCCTTTTGTACATGTTTGTTTCTATAAAATTAAAATTAAAAAAAAAATAAAAAAACTCTTAAATTTTATAATAAATACTTTGTGAACAGGTGGGGCCAAATTAGGTGAAGATGGCATGTTGGAAAGAGGATCATCACTATTTTAGATAGAATTTTGGCCTGCTTCCTACCTTTGGTCTCTTTCCCTTGGTCCCTTAATTAATTAGGATACCGTCGCTAAGGCGACTTTTTTGTTTTGTTTTAACGAAAGAATGTTATTATTTCTCGGCCGACACATTAAATGAGAACATGAGGGGACCAAAATTATATTCTTTACCAGAAAAAGAAAAAAAAAAGAAAAAAGAAAAAAGAAAAAGAGCAGTTATCCCTTTCTAAAATTTGGGCCGTCAAGATTGGAATGCTAGCCGGGGATGGAAATTGAATGGAGAACATTACATTCTTTACCAGAAAAAGAAAAAAAGAGAGCAATTATGAAAAAAGTTGAAGGCCAGTTCAATATTAGCAATTTAAGCTTTATAATGTGTCAGGATTGGTATTTCTTGAATAAGTTTTGATTTTTTTCTTAGCTATTTTGTTAATTTATTCTCTCAAATCTTTATATGCAAAAAATGTAAACGATGATTAAAATGTTTTACCTAATCATAAATATTCATACAAATTAATGTTTTGCTATTAAGTTAAGTATGTAAGGTATTTGAAACCCTCATAATTGTAAATTGTAATAAATCATATATGTTATTTCTTTTTTATCTGAAAAAAAAAATCATATATGTGATTTGTTTTTAACTAGGTGAATAAATTAAAATGGTAAGTTTAGCTATCTTATTTTCGACAAACTTAAATAAACCAATTAATCTAAAATGAAAAAAAGTTCACTTTCAAATTAGTTTGGAGAAAATTTTTGTCCATATATAAATATAAAGATTTAAAATACTTTGGTAAAATCGCTAACACTATTAAAAAGCAAAAGGTTTTACTTATTTGAATGTTAAATAAATTTTTGGATGAAAAGTATAGAATACATTTAACAAACATATCATTAGGGATTACTACTAAGTGTATAATTGAAGAGATTTTTTTTTATAGTAAATCACTACTACCATGCTTTCATCTGATGAGCGGATTTAATAGGCATTTTAGGTTATTAGCTAGTAGAAAAACGAAATGAAATTGAAATCATTAGCTAACTTGTGCTAAGATATGCTGATCTTACCACTCCAAGCTTGGCCTTAATGTGTTTGATACTATCCAGAGAGAATATCATGTTTGATATCATGATTGGCCGATGCTCGACTCCTTCAATCCCAGACCTTATCGGTGTTCGATCATCTTCAACCAAAGTACTTTTTAAAAAGCAAAAACCAAAATCAGATACAGAGTTAAAGATCAAGGAAAAAAGTTTGGGAACTCTTCTACAAAAACTTTCTCTGTTGCTTTTTGACTGTGTGTGTTGGCGTGAAGGAAATGTTAGGGGAAGAGAAGGATTATCAGCTCTTTGCAGACAAGAGAGAAGTGCACCCATGAGGGAGTAGCCATCACCAAGCGCATGGTGAAGCTTGAATATGATAGTACCAGCTGCATAGCTTGTTGGATATTTAACAATGTGAATTTCCCATAGTGGTTTGTTTTCTGAAAAATGCTCCATTGAAATCCTTGATATATAATCTTCAAGATATTCATCGTATGATGTTGGTGACAAGCCAGTGGGGAAAATGGGGACATTTACATGCTCTTCAAGCTTCACCTCAACCCGTTTCCATTGCTTCTCTCCTTTTCCATCCATAACCTGTTCACAAATTCTCTCTACTTAGTGCCACTTTTAAAGGGAATAATGTAAGATTTGTAAGGCTTAGTCTAGAACTTGAATAGACTTCACTTTTATGAAGAATCTAGGATACTTATTGGATTGGATGAAAGAGGAAGAATAATGATGGTAACAATTTCAGCGAATTGTGCTTTTGGAAATCATCATCCTACAGTTTCCTTACATTAAAGAAAAAAGGACAACAAAAAGAACAATCTTATATTTTTTACTTCGTTCAACTAGAAAATTTAAAAAAAGTATCTTGACTCCCATGTAGGCCTGTTTGTTATAGTTGTTTAAACAACAGTTTTCAGTGTTTAAATAACATTACACATTTTTTCACACATTTTTTCACCCATACGTATTTCCAAAAAATACAAATAACGTTACTAGAAATCTCTTACCAAACAGCTCCTTAACCTTCTATGTATTTTGCCAAGAGCTTTATAGCTCAATTAATTGACATCTTGGTATGTATAATATTCAGGGTTTAAATCCTCTCTTTCTGTTATAACTATATATCAAATCATCAAATATCTTCCATTCATTTTTGTTTGTGTATTTCTTAGAAGGGTAAAAATAGAAAAAAAATAGACAAGATAATATTATTTTCCAAGAAATTGCAATTTTGTTAGTGGGAAAAACCGCAAAGTAGGTATTTTCTACTTTGAAAAAAAGCAAATAACATAGAGAGAGAGAGAGAGAGAGAGAGAGAGAGAGAGAGAGAGAGAGAGAGAGAGCACCATGATGGAGGAAAAGCGTGGATTAATGGGCAGGAACAAATCCTTGAGCAATAACATGGTACGGGCGTGGTTGATTGCAATTGGTACCTCAGTTTCCATAACACCCATAATGGATACCGATAGCACAGAGCTGTTATAGTATTGTGCACTAGGACTTGCTGGCCACAATCCTTCCTTTACCTCCATTTTTTTTATTGTTTCTTTAGCTTCTATAATTTTGTATTAGAAACAGTTTAATAGCAGACTTGTGGCATTCAAAGTTCAGCTAGAATGTTATATTTATATTATTTAGAGCACCGACGATAAGTTTGTCGTTTGTACAGAAAGTAGTAATACCCCTAAAAAAAAAGTGTTTGGCTATATTACATTTTAATCCTTATATATTTTCCTACCACCTCACATCAGGTATTGAGAGTTGTACCGGTTTGTTTCAGCCATTAAAGAAAAATAAAAAGAAGAATATGAGAAGGATGGGTTAGCGACTCAGAGCTTAATGACCTGTTTGGATAAAGGGGGGAAGGAGGGGGAGTGGAGGGGAGTAAAGTAGTGTTGGCTAAAAATAAACTAATTTTGTGCTAAATCTACTCTATTCCCCTCAATTCAAACGGACCATAATTCATGAGTTCGATTTGTGCTCTAGATCTTTCATTTTTTTTTTTTTTTTCCTTTTGAACCCTTTTAATTTGGATCTTGTTCAGCCTCCATAGCAGCTACCTACCACTGTAATCCACTGCCAATGCACGCCAGTTGTGTGCTTTTTACATTTTATTTTGAGTAATGCTAGGGACAAATAAAATAGAACAATTTTGAGTCACAACTTGCCAAATGGCAAGTTGTAAGTCACCTCGCGAGTTGTGGCATAAAGTTGTGCCATTTTATATGTCCCTAGCATTACTCTCTACTTTTCTTATCATGGTCAATGATGTTAGATGATCCAAAATGGGTAAATACCCTTAATTTTAAAACTATGTAGTAAAATGTCATTCTTTTGAAATTATCTAGCAAAATGCTCATGTTTTGAAACTCGATTTTAGCAAAATTGAGTTCTGTGTAGAACTCGATATCATTAAAAATCGAGTTCCATGTGCTTTGTGCCATGGTGGAAGTCCCTGAAGTGGTTATTTTGATTAAAAAAGGTCACGTAGATAGGAGTAGTGTGGGAAAAGCACATGGCTGCTTTTTTACTTGTCTCAAAGTCACGTTTTTGTTTTTGTTTTTGTTTTTTTGTTTTTGTTTGTATTTTTGTTTTTAACTCTTGTTATTTATTGTATATATATTGAGGTAATGTATAATGACTAGGAATGGAAATTTCTCGGCCAAAATGGGTAAATACCCTTAATTTTAAAACTATGTAGTAAAATGTTATTCTTTTGAAATTATCTAGCAAAATGCCCCTGTTTTGAAACTCGATTTTAGCAAAATCGAGTTCTGTGTAAAACTCGATATCATTAAAAATCAAGTTCCATGTGCTTTGTGCCATGGTGGAAGTCGCTGACGTGGTTATTATAATTAAAAAAGGTAACGTAGAACTCGATTTTGCTAAAATCGAGTTCTGTACATTTTTTTTTTTTATAAATTCAACTCAATTTCTACAGAGTTCTAGGAAAAATTTATTTTAAAAAATAAAGTAGAACTTGATTTTAGGAAATCGAGTTCTATTTAGTAAAAGAGTACACAATAACATCAAGTGGTACGCATATTCTAGATTGTGATGCTTAGTATATTTGTGTCTCTTTGCTTAAATTGAATATAAAAAAGTATCGATTGTATGTGTGGTGTGCATATTCTTGTTGATGCTTTTGCAAAATCAAATCAACGGTGGAGATCAAACCCATAAAATCAACTTAACCACCATTAGTCGTTGCACCCACAACCATTGCAACCCATAAAATTCAGCTACTGTAACCCATAAAATTCAGCCCACAACCACAGAAAAAAAAAAAAAAACACCCTCAGCATCTACCCAAAAAACTACACCACAACCACCACTACCCATCGTACCCACAACCTATAAAATTCAGCCACTGCAACCCATAAACTTCAGCCCACAACCACAAAAAAAAAAAACCCACAGCAACAACCAAAAAACTACCATTGCAACCATAATAACCTCCGACACAACCCATCTTCAGCAGCTTCAATCGTCCTCCCACACACCGATTAGTGCTGAGCTGGGAGGAATATGATGGCGCTAACCTAGGTGGAGTTGATTGAGAGAGAGCTGATGCAAGGTGGCATGGTGGATGACGTGCGATGTCGGCAACGTGGCTGAGAGAGAGAGAGAGAGAGAGTGTGTGTGTGTGTGTGTGTGTATGTGTGTGTGTGAGGAGAGAGTTGAATAAACGAATTTTTTAAAAATCAATTTGTATTTCAATCAATTTGTGTGCGGTGTTCCTTAAAATCAAGTTGTATTTAAAAAAATTATATAAAACTTGATTTTACAAAAATTGAGTTCTGCTTTATTTAAAAAAAAATTGTTTTCAAAGAACTTGATACTACAGATATCGAGCTGTATTTTAAAAAAGTTGTATTAATTTATTTTTCAAAGAACTCGATACTACAAATATCGAGCTGTATTAAAAAAAAAAATTGTATAGAACTTGATTTTACTAAAATCGAGTTCTATGTGGCTATTTTTAATTAGAAAAGCCACGCCAGCAACTTTTACTATGGCACAAAGCACATGAAACATGATTTTAGTGATATCGAGTTCTACGCAGAACTTAATTTTGCTAAAATTGAGTTTCAAAATAGGGGCGTTTTGCTAGATAGTTTCAAAAGAATGACATTTTGTTACATAGTTTTAAAATTAAGGGCATTTATCCATTTTTCCCCAATGTCTCTCTGTCCCACCTTGATTTGCCCCACCCCACTTCACCCTGCGAGGATTTTTCCCACCCCATAAAGGTGGTGGGACGGAGATGGGGTAAGATTTTTTCTGCACCTGGGGCAGGGTAGGGATGGGTTTAGGCTTTTTAGCCCCACTTTATCCTTGCCCCGCCCTGCTCTATTAGTATTAAAGATTTAGTTTGTATTACTAAGTATTTAATTGCATGAATATTAAGACCTTTTTTTTATTGTATATTATATTGTCATACAGTTTGGATAATATTATTCAGTCCTTACTAAAAATTAGTTTGATATGATGTAATAAATTTAATTGTAACTTAACGTATATTTATATCAATGAAACATGTTTAAAAAAATTGTAGTAACATATTAAAACAAAATAAAGTTTTGACAGGTGGGGTAGGACCCGCGAAACCTCAAGGGGTGAGGATGGGGCAAAGAAGTTTTCCCCGCCATGTGGGGTGGGGCGGAAAAGGGGTAAGATAAAACCATTTGGGGCGGGGGTGAAGACCCCATCCTTCGGCTCCACCCTGCCCTATTGTCATCCCTTAATAACTTATGTTGGTACATCGGTAGCAATTGGAACCAAAATATTTCCTTTCTTTGACCAAGCCAAATTGATTTCTAGTATGGTATTAAGTTAGTCATGCTAGAAAAAACAAGACCTTAAAAAGTTGTTCATAAACAAATAAATTGAAAAGCTAAAAGGAAAAAAAAATTATTGCCAAACAAACGTTTTTTTTTAGAGATCCAATTGGATACAGTTTCGCTAGTTTTGAATTATACATAGAACTTTTAAAATCTATCAATTGAAACCCTAGTTTTCTTGGGTTTGACCTTGGTGTTTGATTTTCAGAATTGGGAGGTTTTTAAAGGCCAAAATGGCCATATACCACTGTTTAGCAATATACCATTGTTTGCGAAATATTTAGCAATTTACTTCCTTTTTGAAACTCGAGTTTGTGAAACTCGAGTTTTCTGTGTAACTCAAGTTCCAGAAACTCGAGTTTTTTGAAAAAATAGCATTCAAGTTTGCCATACTACTTTTTATGGAACTTGAGTTACATAAAAAAATGGTGGCTATTTTCCATGGAACTCGAGTTTGTGAAACTCGAGTTACATGGCAAACTTGAGTTTCATAAACTTGAGTTTTAAAAAAGTGGTAGATCCCTAATTATTTCGCAAATAATGGTAGATTCATACATATTTTGCCAAATAGTGGTACTTGACCATTTTGGCCGATTTTTAAATTGATACAGTTTCACGTTTCAATTTAAAATAAATAATACTATAAAATTTGTTGGGAAATTTAGACCCCGGTTGCTAGAATTAACAAGTTTTAAACCCAAGTTATTAATTAGATTTATTATGAATAAAACTTGTTAAAACAAACAAACATCAATATCATGTCAATAATGAATGCAGCGGAAAAGTAAATAAGACAAGATATGATGACCCAGGAAAACTAATGAAACCAACCAGTTTCACAGTAAAAAACCTGAGGAGAAACCTTCCCGAAAAGCAATCCACTATAATGAAAAGGAGTTTCAGATCTAGTACAAAACCTTTGTCCCTAGACTCTACAATCCTCGTAGATGAACTCACAGCAGAAACCTTCTACCACTTCAGAACCTCTGAACTCTTCAGTATATGAACGCCACCTTCTTGTTGCACGAATCCTAGTACGTGACTAACCAATTGTGCGGATCCCAGTACGCGACTTCAATCACCAACTAGAAGAAGATGTTGGCTACAAAGTTCTTCACTTCATCAACAATGAAGATCAAGAAGCACTTGGTTACAAAACCCTAAGGCGCAAAGACGCAGTAGCTTCTTTCAGAGAGAATAAGGCATCGGTCACCTTTTTCATATGTTCTCCTTGTATTCTCTTATGTGACGGCCTCTAAAATAAGCCTTATATAGGTCTAAGGTTGTGAGAAAAGAAACCCTACACAAATACAAAAGCCTGGCCCAAAAATCAGGTCTGGAAATCTGAATTCCCGTAACCTTGATAGATACCTCAATCGATCGGGAGGTGTCGAGATTTAAACTTCGACAGATACAGCTATCGAGGAGATGTCGAGAAGGTGTCGAGGGGACAGAAGCTTTCTCGATCGATCCACCAGCTGTCGAGAAGCTGTCGGGATTGCGATAAGAAAAAGCTGAAGAAACTCGATAGATAGCCAGCTGTCGAGAGGTGTCGAGAAGCTGTCGAGCTATTTGTCCGCAGGTGTCGAGCTATCTGTCCAACTTTAATGAACAGCTTTTCTTCACTTGTTTCTTGGTCCAATCTTCATGGCTTTAATACTATACTTGAACAACATGTTTTTTGAAGTATTAAACACATTCTAGATCTACCCAAATACAAGTAAAGTGCGTTTTGTCAAAGGATTAGCCAATTACATAAAATATGTCCTTAACAAAATTTAATTTGAAAATTCTTAAGATTTAGTTTGAAACTTCTTAACTTTAGGTTTGATTGTAGTTTCTACTTTCTACCATAGAGTATTGGACCTGTGTTTAGGTAAATCATTTTAACCCAAAATAAACTAAAAATATTATTCTCTTCTAAAAAGAACATTGTGGGGGCCTTTTCACGTTAATGGGCCAAAACCCATCTACTACACCAAGGCTTATGAGTTAGTGGGTAAGGGGGTTGGAACTGGCCTCGTGGGGTTATACTGTAGGCAAGCTTGTGCGTAAGCCAAGCATGCCCAATACTTAGACGGCACGGGAACGGCACGGCACGGCACGCTGGATGCAGCAGATGTTGTTACAACAGAATAACTGTTACAACGAACACAGCGAAAGATACTATAGCAGAACGACTTTTATAATAAAGAATAACAAAAGAAACTACCGTAGGACAACTAATACCATGAATAAAATAAAAGATAATATAGTAGAACAACTGATACAGCAAATAGAGTAAGGGATGTCACAGCAGAATAATTAATAATGTGAAACATTGCAGCAGAATGAATAACAACGAGAATATCAAATAAGCTAAAGTATGCTGTAACAGAGGAATGACTACAACTCTAAGCAAGTGCAATAGTGTTAGCTCGCTCTCCCAATCCTGGGCCGAGTCATTCAACAGGAATGGGTCCAAGAAGGGAACCAAACGCCAACATGGGTAACCTCGTTACAAGTTTCTGCCATTGAAGTTACTCGTACTGGAGAAAGGGCCTAAATGGTTTTGGGTTCCGATTTACAGAGTTTCAGAGGGTGGAAAGATGTCAAGAAGGAGAGAAAAGATGGTCTACCAATGCATGCCTCTATCTCTATCGTGTTTTCTCTCTTCCTTTTTTACCACTTTGTTTTCTTTTCTTTTCTTCTCTGATTCTTAGTTTTTTTTTTCTTACTCTCCTCCCCTTTCGGTCCCCTATTCATGGCTACCTCCCTTCCTTTTATATTGCTTGATTCCATGGGATTTCTCCCTTTTGTCCCTAGGACTTCACCAACCGTTTTTGGTTTCTTGTGGGCATCTCTCTAGGATTACCCACTAATTCGTTGGTTGCCTGGCCACTACCTCTGCTTAGAGTGTGCTTGCTGCGCCATTCATCATTCCAGGACAAAACTCCTTGTTTTGTTTCTCTCCCTTCCCCTTTTCTGCCTTACTCGAATGGATAAGGATTGAAGGCTTTCTCTCTACTTACCCCTATGACATGCATCAAGTGGTCTCAGCCATTTGCTTGTCTCTTTTGGGCGAAATGCCATCCCAACAAGGCATTTTTCCCAAGGCATTTGCTTCTCACCATACCCATATCTGTGAGAAGGCTGTTTGGTGCTTTGGGAAGCAGTTAAGAAGGGACCAATGGTTATTGGTTGATACTATGGGCTATAGCAGAATTCGGTAAGCTAGAAAAGACAAAAGTTCGGCGCAACCTCGTTGGAGAAAGAAGCTTGGAGGGCTTAGGTACACTGGATAGATTAGGCTTGGAGGGTCTATTGTTATTCATGTATCCCAACTACATTTTCTAATGGATTATTGACCGCTTGGAGGGCGGCGGAGAGGTTTTACGCCGAGGGCTTCGGTTTCCTCTTCGATAACACATCGTTGTGTTGTCCTTGTCTTTGCATCTCTCTTCCCTTAATCTTTTCTATTTAATTTTTGATGTGGATGTGATTTTATTTGGTTTAGATTGTTTATCAATTCGGTTATAAGCTTATGTTCATTTTCTGCACATACATTGTTTGATATTAAGCTTGAATTGGTAATTTGTAAATTGGGGGTGGTGACCTGAAAATCACCCGGTGGGGTTTTTGCCATGTAGGTTTTCCCCATTTGTAAGTAAATCACCGTGTCAATTTATTTTCCGCTGCACTTAGTTTAAATTGGTGATTTGTTTGTGCTACCACGCGTTTGCATGTGAATTTGATTAATTAATAAACTTGGCTAATTAATCAATTAATTCATCACAAGGGGTCAATTCGTTTTTGGCCTATCAAGTGGTATCAGAGTTGGCACACTCTGATTAGGGTTAATCTTTACTGTGTTTGATCCATTGACCCCTGTTGTCATGGCTGCAACTGGCTTGAAGAGATCTTTTAATTCAAATACATCTTGTTTTTCTAATCTCTACTTGTTTAAGTGTATCAGAAAATACAAGTCTAAAAGTTATTTGAATTCACTTGTGATGACCATTGTAAAAGATCTCAGTTTGCCTAAGAAGAAACTAGACTGTTTCAGAATGAAAATGTGCAAAGGAGTTCGTCTGAGAAGAGTGAAAGTTAAAGGTTTAGCTTGTAAAAGGCACATGAGAGAAAGCACCATTCCTACTGATCTGTCATCTAAGCACGAAGTGTGTTTTATGATGAAGTCCGCATTTAAAGTTATGGACACGTGCTTGTGGTACCTTGACAGCGGTTGCTCAAGACACATGACTAGAGACTGATCTCTCTTCAAGGTTTTCGAGTCTAAGAAAGGTGGCAATGTCACTTTTAGTGATGGGAGCAAGTCACAGATTAAAGGAAAAGGAATCATCTCTCTACCTGGACTGCCGGACATTGCAAATTTTCTATATGTGGAAGGTCTGAGCGTGAACCTGTTGAGCATAAGTCAAATATGTGATCAAGACTTCATGGTGCTATTCTCAAAAGGAAAGTGTCTTGTCATGGATGAGTCTAGAAAGAAACTCATAAGTGGTGTTCGCACTCTAGACAACTGTTATGGTTTGGTTCCTGATGCTGATATTGTGTGCAATAGCATTCATTTGCCAAATGAAGATTAATGGCATCAACGGATGGGACATGCTAGTTACAAACATCTTTCTATTGTATCTAAGCATGAATCAGTCTTGGGGATACCAAAGCTTAGTAGAATAAGCAATGTAGTGTGCAGACCATGTCAGCTTGGGAAATAGACGAAAGCTAAGCATCCGGGCACTCAGACATCAGCTACATCTAGACCATTAGAGCTTCTACATCTGGATCTTATGGGTCCAACTAGAACCGAGTCTCTTAGTGGTAAGAGATACATCATGGTTGTGGTAGACGACTTCACTAGGTACACTTGGGTTATTCTCCTACGATCCAAGTCTGATGCTCCTGAGCACATTGAAGCTTTGTGTACAAGACTGCAGAATGAAAAGAGCCTGAAGATTGATCGAATTCGAAGTGACCATGGTAAAGAATTCGAGAACTCGTATATGGAGTCCTTTTGCACAAGATCAGGTATATCTCAAGAATTCTCTGCTCCTATTACTCCTCAGCAGAATGGTGTAGTAGAAAGAAAGAACAGAGTTATTCAGGAGATGGCTAGAGCCATGTTACACAACAAGGATGTGGCTAGAAACTTGTGGCGAGAAGCCGTTAACACTGCATGTCATACGGTTAATAGGGTGTACTTCAGACCTGGTACCAAGAAGACTCCATATGGGTTATGGAAAGGAAGGAAACCGAATGTGAAGTATTTTAGAATCTTTGGAAGTACTTGTTTCATTCTCAAGGATAGAGAGAATGTGGGAAAGTTTGACTCCGGGAGTGATGAAGGTATATTTCTGGGCTACTCCTCTACAAGCAAGACTTATCGGGTATACAACAAAAGAACTATGAAGGTAATGGAGACAGTAAATGTTGTTATTGATGAGTCTTTAGATTCCGGTTCTGAGAAAGGTGTTGAGGAATTCCCCAAAGAAATTCTTCCTCCTGAACCTAAGGAAGTTCAAGATATTGTTGAACAAGAACTTGCATCTCCAAGTACTCCCGGTACTCCTAGTGTTGTGGAAGATTCTGCAAATATACCCACTTCACCAGATTCTGAATCTCATAAAGAGAAAGGACCTTCCTCCAGGATTAAATTAAATCATCCTGCAGAAGTTATTGTGGGAAACATGAATGAACTCACATTAAGGAAACGTACAGTTGATAAATGTGTTGCTAACTTTGTGTCTTATTCTTATTATTTGTCACAGGTTAAACCCACGAAAGTTGAGGAAGCTCTTTAGGATGAAAGTTGGGTCGAAGCAATGCATGATGAACTGCTTCAGTTTCAGAGGAATGATGTCTGGACTTTAGTACCTAGACCGGAGGGTGAGCACATCATCGGCACAAAGTGGATATTTCGCAATAAGACTGATGAGGAGGATAATGTGATCCGCAACAAGGTTCGGCTTGTAGCTCAAGGATACTCACAAATGGAAGGAGTAGACTATGATGAAACATTTGCCCCAGTTGCCCGTATGGAGTCCATCAGAATTCTCCTTGCCCTAGCAAGTCATTTGAAGTTCAAACTTTATCAGATGGATGTAAAGACTGCTTTCTTGAATGGGCTACTTAAAGAAGATGTCTATGTGGCTCAACCAAAAGGATTCATTGATCCACACTTTCCAGATCATGTGTTGTATCTCAAGAAGGCACTTTATGGCTTAAAGCAAGCCCCTAGAGCTTTGTATGATCGGCTCACTCAATACTTGGTGTCACATGGGTTCACAAGAGGAAAAGCTGATCAGACTCTCTTCATCAAAAAGGAAGATGGTGAGTTGATAGTTGCTTAAGTCTATGTTGATGATATCATCTTTGGGTTGACTAAGGATGAACTTGCTCATGGCTTCTCAAAACTCATGCAAGCCGAGTTCGAGATGAACATGATTGGAGAGCTGACTCACTTCCTTGGATTGCAGATTCGTCAACAAGATTCAGGTATATTCCTATCTCAATCTAAATATGCTAAGAATCTTGTGAAAAAGTTTGGTTTGGAATCTGCTAGTTCTGTTAGAACCCCTATGAGCCCAAATGTTAAACTCACTGTGAACTTGTTAGGCAAAAGTGTAGATTCATCTCTATATAGAAGCATGATAGGTAGTCTTCTTTACCTTACTGCTAGTAGACTTGACATTAGTTACAATGTTGGAGTGTGTGCCAGATATCAGGCTAATCCCAAAGAATCCCATATGACTGCTTTAAAAAGAATTATAAAGTATGTCAAAACCATTGCTGAGTTCGGTGTGTGGTACAGCAAGGACACAAATGATGTCTTAGCTGGATATTCTGATGCTGATTGGGCTGGAAATGCTGATGATAGAAAGAGTACATCGGGGGGTTTTTTTTTATGTGGGTAACAATCTTGTCTCCTAGATGAGCAAAAAGCAGAACTCCATCTCTTTATCCACTGCAGAAGCTGAGTACATCGCTGCCAGTAGCTGTTGCACCAAACTCCTATGGATGCAAAAACTTCTCCATGATTATGGTATTTGTCAAGAGCATCTCACCATCTATTGTGACAATACCAGTGCCATTAACATCTCTAAGAATCCAGTTCAACATTCTCGAACCAAACACATAGAGATTCGACATCACTTCATTAGGGAGCTTGTCGAAGATGGTATTCTCACTCTTGAGTTTATTCACACCGATGATCAGAAGGCTGACTTGTTCACCAAACCTCTTGACAGCAAACGTTTTGAATTCCTTCGTCAAAACATTGGTGTTATCTCCATGGATTGATCTCTTTCTCTCCTCCTTCTTCCTTATGCATTTGCATCTAGTTTTATGCTTTGCTTTGTTTAACATGTTTTTGTTTGTTTTCAGTTTTGTTTATTTTGTTTTTCATATAAAAATAAAATAAAATAAATTGAAAAAAAAAATTGAAAAATCAGAAAAATACAAAAACAGTGTGTGTTTTGTGTACATTGGTACTTGTGTACCTTAGATGACCATTGAAACAAAGTTTTCTAAACTTTGTATCTCTTGTAGCTTAGATGAGCATCTCTATGCACAACTAAGCAAGTGAGCTTTGTGGCTCGTATTTGTGATGAGTAAAATTAAGTTATCTCTTGTACTTAACACTCGTATCACTCTTTTTGACGGTAAGGACTAGAAAATGCTAAGAGAAAGGCATAAATAACCATCTCACTACTGTTGCCCGCCAATCATGAAATGACATTTGTGTGCTTCGGCATAGTAAAATTGGAATGTCAAATGCTTAACATAATTGGATATTTCTTTTCTATCTTTTATATGCCTATGCATAATTTGCTTAAAAGAAAAATATGCAAAGAAAATAAAAAGCAAAAAGAATCAAAATGCTTTTAAATATGATTGCAAGCGTGTTTTCTAGGAGATGTGGGAGTTATAGGATGTACCTCGAAGGTGATAGTCCCCATCAAACAGTTATGATTATGTGTGAGTTAAAGTGATTTGCTCATATCTCAGATCGTCATAACATGTATACACCTATGCAATCTTGTGATGTTTTTCACACACAACATGCAATATTCTTTGCTACTCTTGATACATGTGCAGGTACAATATGATTTGGTCATCACAAGGTTTTACATGTATTAATGTATGCTCACTAAACTGTCTTGACTTGTTTTTGAAATGTAAAATTGGTTAGACTTGTTTAGTGTGTGTGTGTGTTTTTGGGATCCATGTGCTTAAAATTGTTGTTAAGAGATGATTTTGAGAGTCTAATATGTTGATTGGATCATTGTTTGGGTTGCATGCTTGATTGCATTCATATATGTGTTTTTCCCTTCTTGAAAAATTGTTTTTAAGCAATCTCGACACCTCCTCGACACCTGGCTATCTGTCGAGATCCTAAACTATTTCTTATCGCAATCTCGATAGCTATCTCGACAGCTGATGGATCGATCGAGAAAGTTCCTGGATCCTCAATAGCTTATCGACAGCTGGTGGATCGATCGAGCTTCTTTTAGCCTTCTGTTGAATTGTCCCTCGACAAATCCTCAATAGCTGCATCTGTCGACGTTGTTTTTCTCGACACCTTCCTCGACAGATGTCTCGACACCTCTCGACACCTCTATCTGTCGAGATTTACTGACCTTCTATATAAAGGTTCAGCGTAATCCGTTTCTCACTTTTCTCGATCTCTCTCTCGATAGCTTCGTGTTCTCTCCTCCCAAACCTCTCTCATTCACTCCAAACTTCTTCCTCAAGGTTTCTTCTAGCTTTTACAAGTTTTTCTTCACTTGGTAAGCTTCGAATCTCTCATTTACATGCATTTTCATGTTTTGAAACCTAGGTTTTGAGGTTTTTGAAAACTTTTAAGGTTTTTCAAAATTGATGAGTTTTTGTTGAAATTTTGGGATGGGTTTTTGTTTATGTGATCTTAAAACTTCATGCATTGTATCTTATATGCATTATAACAGTATTATCATGCATTTAGATGTGTGCAAATTGATTGTGTGCTGGTAGGATTGGATTGGGCTGAGCCCATGATGTTTTTATATTGTCACATGTTCATGCATCTCCCATGCATATGTACCCTCTTTTCAATATACTTGTTATATTTGAAATGTGTTGGGACTTTTCTGATTGTCTCTTTCTCCCTCTCTTTTCTGTTTACGTTAGTCATGTCTATGGCATTAAAACGTAAGTCTGCTCTGTCTCGGAACCCTCTTCGTTTTGGGGCATCATCTTCTGATCCTACTCCATCTCATATCCAGTTCCGTGATGAGGATGCTCAAAAGGCTTTCTCGGAGAACTTTTCTCGACGAAGCATTCATTCTGAAAGCCAAGTCATTTTAGCGGACTTCGCCGACACTGACCTGCCCGATGTCATTCACAGTCGGGGTTGGGAGTCACTGTGTGACGTCCCGGTCACATGTCCATCCGTGTTGATCCAGGAGTTTTACTCCAACATGCATGGATTTGATTCTTCAGTACCTCTCTTTCATACTCGTGTTCGAGGTACGCGCATTGCTGTCACACTGCAGCTTGTTGCAGATGTGCTCCGTGTCCCTAGGATAGAGTTTCCTGACTATCCTGGTTGTAAGCGTTTGAGGACTGTGTCCAAGGATGAGCTCAAATCTGCTTTTTATGAGCGCCCTTTTGTTTGGGGTGAGCGTCAGTTCACTTACTGTACGGACTTTGCAAAAGGTCCTCGATTTTTGAACATGGTCATGACATTTGTTCTTCACCCTCTCTCTCATTATAACTCTATCACAGAGCCTCGTGCTTGATTTTTGTTGTCCCTTCTTAAGCATCTCACTATAGATTTTCCTTCTCATTTCATTCTTTCTATTATAGATGTCCATAGGGATTCGGCGTCCCGTGATAAACTCATCTTTCCTTCCGCTATCACGAGGATCTTACGCCACTTTTCTGTTCCCTTTCTAGCGTCCGACCATTTCACTTTCATGTGTGCCATAGACGCTGCTACCGTTAATCGTAGTGAGGCGCAGTTTAGGTCGAGGTAGTCTGGGTCAGCAGCTCCTCCCTCCTGTTCGGCTCCATCCCGATCTGCTCCATCCACATCCGCTCCCTCCTCTTCTACTAGCGTTGTGTCACTCGGAGACATCATGACGCAGCTTTAGCGCATGGATGCTTGCCTTGATACACTCTCTACCAAGCTATATCAAGTGAACATTCGTGTCGGTCGTATTGCAATATGGCAGGCGACCATGGGTGGTTTTGCTCATGAGGCTTCTCCTCCACCTCCTCCTGTGACTTCTGATTCTGAGGATGAGGATGATGATGATGATGGTGTTGACGATGATGCTTTGGATGATGATGATGATGAAGATGCTAGCTCTACCGATGAGATGTCTACTTGACACTTTTACCCTTTGTCACTCGTGACAAAAAGGGGAAGTAGTTTTGGTTATGAGAGTAGTCATTCTTAAGGGGAGAGTTAGTATAGGACCATTTTGTTAGGGGGAGTGTTGATATCTGAGGGATGTAGTGAGGATTACATGTATATTTTTCTTTTCTCTACTTTAGATACATTTATTCTTGTACCTTGGGTCTTGTGACCATTATTGACATACATTGTACTTATTTTCTTTATATGTTGATGTATGTTTCTTTCACCTACCCTTACATATGTTGTTTCTTTTCTCTCTTTATGCACATGCTTCTTATTACGTGTATGCAATCTATTATTTCTGTTTCATACAAAGATGCCTTGATGAGTTTTGTTTAAAGTATTTCAGAAATACAGGTTGTGAAAGTCTACTTGCCATAAACTCTCTTTTTGCAAAGTTTTTCAATAGTTTGTGTTAGGATAAATTTTATTGTATTCAACAAGTGAATATGAGTTGAGTGATTTATGACTTCTCTCATACCTTATTTGTTTGTCGTGGTTTTGACACGGATTGCCAAAGGGGAAGATTGTTAGGACATATGTGATTCACTTGTTAGGAACATATGTCACTACTTTATGTAATTGGCTAATCCTTTGACAAAACGCACTTTACTTGTATTTGGGTAGATCTAGAATGTGTTTAATACTTCAAGAAATTGTGTTTCAAGACCAAGTGTTAAAGCCATGCGAGTCTGTCCAAGATTCTAGTCTGAAAAGTGCCTGTCATTAAAACTCAACAGCTAGCCATCTATCGAGCTTAAGAAGCTGTTCCAGCCCCGTGGCTCGATAGCTGCTCGACAGCATCTCGACAGATAGGCATCTGTCGAGATTTATGAAAAATAGAATTTCAGATCTGTTTTGACTCCAATCCGTGATTATGTGTTTGAGCCTTCTTTCCTTACAACCCTAGACATATAAAAGGATTGTTTTAAGGGCCGTCAAAGGAGACACAAGTTGCACAAGTGTTGAGCAAAGTTTGTTCAAGCAAATTGTGATCGGAGACAGAATTTGCCCTAGTTCATCATTCTTGTGAAGAAGTTGCTGTGTTTGTACACCGTAGGGTTTTGTGACCAAGCATCTTCTTGATCTTCATTGTTGGGATGAACTGAAGAACTTTGCAGCCAACAACCTTCTGTAGTTGGTGATTGAAGTCGCGTACTGGGATCCGCGCAATTGGTTAGTTACGTACTGGGAGCCGTGCATCAAAAGGGAAAATTGTCACTACAGAACAAGTCCAATTGGGTATTGGGGTAAGGGTTCAACTGTAGGTTGGTATAAGGTACTGAGATTCCTTTACTTGTAACCGCTTGTTGTGATAATAGTGGAATTTCGGGAGTGGTGACCTGAAAATCAACCGGTGGGGTTTTTGCCGTGTAGGTTTTCCCTATTCGTAAACAAATCACCATGTCAATTTATATTTCATTGCACTTAGTTTAAATTGGTGATTTGTTTGTGCTACCACGCGTTTGCATGTTAATTTGATTAATTAATAAACTTGGCTAATTAATCAATTAATTCATCACAAATGGTCAATTCGTTTTTGGCCTATCAAAAGCCTAACAGCCCATTGGCCCATCAAGTGATTAGGGTTTCAGATCTATTTCACATAGTATTTAAAGGAAACCTTGAGGCACGTTTTGAGATGACTTTGGAAGTGCTCTTTTGAGATCTAAAAGATGCTGTGCCTTCTCTTTTCAAAGTCACTACTAGATATTATTTTCATACCATTAGAATTGGTAGATCTAAAGTTGCTGCTACAAGATCAACAACTGCTGATGATCTAAAACCTTTGAGTGGGATTTCAAAATCACAAATGTGGGTGTAAAGCATAGCAAATTCAAGATAGAAGAGTCTGTGGAGTCAGAGCTGCACGTGGTTGTGTTAGTAAGTTCTATGAGAGGTAGCTTTAGATTTAGGGTTTAAATCTATTGTAATATTCCATTCTATCATAGTGGATTTGTTTGCCTTGAGGATAGGTCAAGTTAAATCCTTCCCAAGTTTTTTATCTTGAAATTGTTGGTTTCATTGGTTTTTCTGGGTAATCATATCGTTGTCTTATTTATTTTTCCACATTGCATGATATGATATTTTGCTGTTTAACCTAGATCTCATAATTAACCTAAATAAACACTTGGCTAATTCATTACGTTTAACGATCTGTTTTAAGGGATCTAAACAAACAAACATATATCATTATATATTAGTGGTAATTTTATCCAGCAATGTGTGCTTGGACATGACTTAAAGCATAGTTATGCCTAAGAAAAATAAAATTAAAAAACTTTTTACATAAGCATATAAGATAAAATATTATTCATAAAAAATATTTTAAAAAAAATCTTTGTTCCCAAACATACACAATAGTTTACTAGTTTCAAATTAGATCCAATATTTTTTAAAATCTAATCAACTAAAAGGATTATTTTATTTTATTTTATTTTTTTGGGTTTGAAATCAAGATTTGATTTTTTTGGTTCAATTGAATGGCTTAAATTGATACAATTTAAAATTAGGCAAATTACAATAACCTTGTTTGAAATTTTATGAAATAACACTCCCCCCCTTCCTCCCTCCTTTTATGAAATGACTCTCCCCCCTCCCCCTCCTCCAAAATAGAAGTTAGGAAATGACATTTTACCTATTGAGATTTGTATAAATGCAATGGATAAGTTCATGCCTTCTCAAACTATACTACTTAAAAAAGTGGAATATTTCTTTAGGGAAGTGAGGTGTGAGAGGGTATGGATTTGTCAACTGCATTTATAAAAAGCTCAAGGGTGGAAGTATCCTTTCTTGAAATGTTTGGAAGGAGTGTCATTTTATGAAATCTCAAGCGAGGTTGGTGTAATTTATTCTATAAAATTTCATGGTTAAATTTGAAATTAACAAAACTATAAGATTTAATTTTTAACATTTAATTTTAAACTTCTCAAATTGTAGGTTTGAGTTTCTCACATATTCCTCTGTACTCACATCTCTTTTATTCTTTTGGGTCACATCATCACCATTGCATAAATAATTTTCTTTTGTGATTCAGTAAACATGAACAACAAACATATATTTTAATTTTTCAATAAAATTTTAAACCAAAACGTATTGCAAAAAGTTTAAGCAATATAGATTTCCAGGTTGTGGTTTTTTATCATATATTTTAATTTTCATAAACTTTTTTATCAAAAACGGATTTTCATGTTGTTGTGATTAGTCATTGTCCATATTGTTTATTTTTACCAATTTACTCGTGGCCTTCACTCAATGAAAAGGCGAAAATGTTTGTGCGCTTGGTGATAACACATAATTTAATGGGACTAGAACAAGTTTTGACGCAAGGATATTAGCTTGTAAAATTTGAAAACTCGTTTGATATCAGTTGCGATTTGCCCAACATTATATTAGATGCATATATAAGAACAATTCATTAACCTATTTCATTCAAGTGATCTCACTAACCTTTTGTATGCATTCACTGACTCGTAAAGAAAGGGTGACTTGAATTTTTTTGAGGAAAGGGTGACTTGAATTTGATGCTTGTAAAATCAGTAAGTTAGGACTGTCTACGAGGAAAATTAATCAAGTCCTTTTGGTTATTTGCACTTGAAACAATAGTTTTAGACCAATATTATATTTTTCTTTTTTTAGAAAAAGATCAATATTATCCAAACACTCAATGGATAGAAACAACAGTTTTTCATAGGTTTTACCAAATGCTTAATTCTGAATTTAAAATTCATCTTTTCAAAAAGCAAATTAAATTTTTTTTAAACCACACTTTTGCAAATATCTAACCCAAACGAACACATAATCAAGAATTTCTAAAAAATTTTACAATGCAGTCACAAAACCATATATCATTATTATTCATAATTTTAAACAATAAATATAATTCTATCACAAAAATCACAAAAATAATTTCAAGAAAGGAAATATGTCTTAAGAATTAAGATTGTAAGAAATATTGCAAAAATAATTTACTTTTATGATTCTGTAAACATGAACAACAGACCGAACAAAACTGTAATGTATAATGCAAAAAGAATAAAGAATAATTAAATATACTCATAGATTTCTTCTCAAAAAGCTAAATATACTCATAGAACGGATGAATACATAATGATAAATGCAAACTTAATTAAGGCTAATGTTTAACATTATCTCCTTAAAACAAATTTTGTCCCTCACACTATTTCTTCACTGGTGCTTTGTGTTTTTCGAGCATTATTCTAGCAAAATACAATGTAAGGGAGTCAATTTCATATTGGAGGTTGTTTCAATGTGGTCAAGGGAATGAAATATTTTAGTATTGGTTGATACTGGTGTACCGTTCTGTGACTCACATGTATAGAGAGTCACACACACACACACATATACTCACATGTCGGTCTATATGTTTGTGCTTATTTATTTATATATGTATGTATTTATTTATTTTCATGTTTATAAACATATAATTTAAAATCGACATTTTATGAGGCCAAATATTGGCCTAAGTACATTAACCCAATATATTAGCTTAAATAATAAGTTTTTAACTTTTTAAATATGTTTTAATTACATTGGCCGAAACATCAATATCAACCAAAACATTTGAAAAATCCTCAGCACAACTGGTATAGGAACTGTATATCCCTGTGTTTTATCTGGTACATTTAAGAGGAGTATTGATATTGGCTTAATTGTTAGTATGGTATATACTGCCGGTACAGTATTGACTTCTTTGATACAATGATCACAACAATGAGTGGGAAGAACAAATAATCAAAATATCTGCTCTAATATATTTAAACCCATTAATCACCACACTATAAAAATTAAGGAGTCTCTCTCATTTTCAATATGTAAAACCGATGAATATATAAACTCATAAAATTTTAAATTCATTTCCCATGTGGGAAACAAGGATTTCACTACATAATGGTCTTTGACAAATGACCATATAACAATAATTTCCTCAAAAAATAAAATAGGTTCCAACTTAGACCCATCACACTGGACATATAGGCCCTACTTTAAATCTGGCTGAAAAATAGCCACCCAAACACTTTATAACAACCATTTTTTAGAACCAGCCTTAATTAAGGCTGACCACGGATTGGTTCGGGTCGGGCTTATGCCCAACCCTCAACTGACCCGACTAGATTGGGTGGGGAGATCTCGGACCCGCAACCGACTAGTAAGACTATCAGGTTGGATGGTTCGGGTGAATATCAGGTGGTGGTTGGTTTCGGGTGAAGCCGAAAATCACAAAAAATTGGCGAAATCTTTTCAGATGCGACGAGTTCTCACTAGATCCATCCAAGATCCTATGAGGTCTAGCCAGATCTGGCGGAGATCTCATCAAATTTGGAGATATTTCCACCAAATCGTATGGAGAACTCGCCAGATCTAGTTGGAAAAGTCACCGGATCTAGCCGAGAAAGTCGCTGGACTTGATGTTTTACGGTCAGTTCGAGTTTCACGGGTTTTGGAGTATGAGACCCACAACCAACCCGTTGGCATCAAGTTTTTGAATTTCAAGACCCGCGTTCGATTGCTGAAGTAGCCAGATCGGGTGGCGGCGAGTTGTGTGCGGTCGGGTTTTGTGGGTTTGTCAGGTGGGTGGGTGGGTGGGTTGGACACCCCGAGCCTTAACCATCATAATCATCATGCAACCTAGATTATTTCCACCATTCTTGATGCTATTGTCACCATTGTCATCACCACCTTCAATGTTGTCACCACTGTGTCATAATAACTAATGACATCTTGATTAGTATCATTTTTATAAAACAATAAATATAATTATATGAATGAACTAAAATGTTTTTTTTTTTTTTTTTTTTTTTTAATTGTGTGTTTGGCTAATATATTTGCATCTAACCTATTTGTTTAATTAATGTTGAAAGCTGAGATAAATAAATAAATAAATTTAAACAAATAATTAGTTTATTTTTAAAATGTTAATTAATTAATTTAAATTTGTTTTTTTAATTCCTTAATAAAATAAACTAAAAACACAAAATTGCTGAACACACAAATTTGAGAGAATAATTCATTTTCTAAAAGGTATCAATGTAGAAATAAAACGAAGCATAAAATATAAAGGATAGAAATAGCAATATTTTATATTTTCGACTATATAAGCTTTGTTTGAGTTTGTTTGTGGTTACTTAATTTGCTTTGGTAGAGATATGATGATAAGCAATTACTTTAAAATGCATATTATAAAATATTGCTTTTACTTTTAGCATCCGCTTGGCACAAATTCCTTAAAATTAATTTTGTTGTGAATAAATTATTGGTCTTATTTTTTCTTTTAATCTATCTTCATTTTAAATGATATATAGAAAATTAATTTTAAATTAAAGGAGGATGTAATATAGTCGTAATATTGTTTGTAATAATTTCTTTCTAATTACGATTTATATGTGTCTTGCACATACTTTAAAACAAATAATAAATAAAAAGTTGAGAATTCATCCTAAAAAAAGGTTGAGGAAGTAATGTGGGTTTTTTTTTTTTTTTTTTCTTTTTTGATACCAAGCAAAATAGTTCATAGCATTAAGATAGGTGTGCTTATGCCACAACCACAACTTTTTTATTTTATAGAAAAGTGCCACAACCACAACTTGGTAGTTAAAATGTCTTTACCATTCAATGGATATTGGGGAGACATCTCTTTAATGAGTAGGGACCCATGTTTTAAATTTTTAATTAAAGCAGGATGGTACACATGGCCTAGGACTCACTTGTTAAGAGCAAATAAGTTACCACACACCAATGACTACCCGATAGGGACTCACTACTTCCAACCTCCCGAAAGGGATATTAGTTTAACAATATTACATATACTTTAGTTCAATGTTATAATTTTTTTCACAATATCTTATGTAGCAAGTGGTGATTAATGCATCGTCATATTTATATGGATTATAATTAACATGATTTATAAGTTCCATTTAATTCAACTGGTAAATCTCTCTTCGCCATAAGTTGAATTTTATCATATCTATTAAAAAAACTAGTTGACATAATTTTTATTATGCACAAATTATAAATTTTTGTATTAATAATTATAAAAAAAAAATTCTCTAAATCAATTTTGAAGAAAATTCAACTAATTCACTACATGACTATTGATAAAGTCATAAACCATTTTATATATACTTTTAATCACATGATACATTTACATACACTTTATAATTTAATGTACATGGTTGTTTTTTTCTTTTCGAAAAGTGGTTAAGTATAATAGAAAAAAAAAAGGGTTTTTAATGTTAAAATATATAAGGATTTAAAAAAAATGTAAATTAAAAAAAATTGACAAATTTTGGAAATAAAGTCAGCTTGGTAGTTGTGGCCAGCCGAAATCCCAAATGCCGAAGTCATATTAAGGATGCATCCTATTCCTTAATAGTTTATGCTGCCTGTACTATTAAGGATCCATCCTTTTCCTTAATGGCCCGTTTGGATGGAGGGGGGAAGGAGGGGGAGTGGAGGGGAGTAGAGTAGAATTAGCTAAAAATAAGCTAATTTTGTGCTAAATCTACTTTACTCTACTCTACTCCCCCTCCCTCTCTCTCAATCCAAACGGACAATAATAGTACTAAAGTTTATGCTGCCTTTTATTGCAGCATTAAACAACCACAAATCACAACCGCCTTATACTCTTCTTTTATTGCCCACAATCACAACATTTAATAACCACAAATCACAACCGCCACAATCACAACCGCCTTATACTCTTCTTTTATTGCAGCATTTAATAACCACAAATCACAACCGCCACAATTAGATTCTTTTATAAAAAAACATTTGACTAACTCAATGAATGGTTTGACTAAGTCAAATGATTTTAACTAAGCCTCTGATGTGTGGCCCGATGTATGCCTAGGCCGGTGATTTTCGTACAAACTTTAGCTTTCTTTCGTTCATATTGAAAAGACAGAATCCTGCCGCCAACTTGTTCCTCTATTTTTTTAGGTAATGAGCATTAAATGCTTAACTGTTTTTTTTAATGAGATTTGTGATAATAAGAGTAATGGTATTAGCCTATTATTAGGTGTTGTAAGAGCATCTAAATTAGTGAAGTTATAAATTTAGCAATAAGTTCTACAAAAAATTATTTTATCTATTTTACTATATCACTTTACAATACACTCAATATCAACGATTTATATTTTTAGTTATTTGATTAAAATAATATAAAAAAATTCATAAAAAAATCGTGTGAACACAACCAAAATAGATTTTTTTATTATTAAAAAGTAGTGTGAACACAACAATTTAATAATATATATATATAAATATATTGTTAGGTTCTAAGACTTTAGGAACTAATGTATTAGAACTTCAATGTGTATTGTGTTGGCAAACAATGATCAAAACATAGAGTCTAGGTTTAGGCTTGCTTAAAGTGTGTTTTAATGTAAAATTGGAATCGAGTGATTATAGGATTTATTGTACAAAATCTATGAGGCTCGATCGATCGAATCTCGTTCAGATTTAATTTTCTGCAGAAATTCCAATTCAGCCCAAGCCCATATGACGTGTAGGGTTAAGTATTTTACTTCAAGTATAAAGAAAAAACTCTAGCTACGTTTTAGAAGTCTTTGAAGTGTTGTGTATTGAATCTTCTGTGAGATCTAGAGGTGTTTACTTTCATACACACACATAGAGTTGTCAAGATCAAGATTTGCTTCAAGAACTTGATGATCTCCTCAGTTGCTGCATAAAGATCTTTAAAGAAGATCTTAAACTTTTGAGTGGAGTCTCAAAGTCACAAATAGGTGAACTTGTTGTTGCTGTGGATCAAAGAAAGAAGTAGTCCGTGGACTTGGAGCTATCACGTAGTCGTGGTAGTAAGTTTTCTACTCGAGATAGCAATAGGATGTTAGTGGTCTAAGTTCTATTGTAAAAACTTCAATTCTTTCATAGTGAATCTGGTTTTATCTTGAGGATAGCTAGGTTAAATCTTCCCCAGGTTTTTTACCGGTTAGGTTTTCCAGGTCATCATATCGTGGTGTTCTTTATATTTCCGCATTATTTGCATGATATGATTATTATTGTGTTAACCTAGGACTGAATAATTTATCTAAGTAATCACTTGGCTAAATAACTAGGTTAAACAACTTGTGTTAAGAGGTCTAAAAACGTACAAGTGGTATCAGAGCAGGTTAGCTCTTGTGTTTAAGATCTTTTTATCTAAGAGTTGATCATTGACCCTTGTTGTCATGGATTCTTTAAAGTTCTTTTTGTTAAAAATCCAAATTTTCTATTTTTGGATCATATGGCTTGTTGGATGTGTTAAGTCTTTCCTTAAGTATCTTGGTTTAATTACATGTGATGATAATTATGTGTGTTACACTACTTTAACGACCTTAAAGGCACGTTCGGTATTTGGATAGTGGTTGTTCCAGGCATATGACAGGAAATAATGCATTTTTTTAGACACTCTTTGAAGGAAAGATTGGGACAGTCACGTTTGGAGATGGGAGCAAATCTGTGACTAGAGGCATTGGAACTGTGGACATTCCAGGGTTGCCAGTATTTGAAGATGTCTGGTACGTTGATGGGTTGAAGGCTAACTTACTTAGTATCAGTCAGATTTGTGACAATGGGTTGAATGTTCTCTTTACAAAGTATGAATGTGAGATACTTGATGGAGGAGGTGACTACATGTGTATTAGTGTTAGGACTGCTGACAACTGTTATGGTATAACACCAAGTATAACCAACAAGTGTTTTAGTGTAAAGATCAATCAAGTAGACCTTTGGCATCAACGGTTGGGACACGTATGTCACAAGCAATTAGAGAAGATCTCCAAGTGTGATGAAGTTATTGGTTTGACCAAGTTTGAAAAGATAGAGAAGAGCATATGTGGACCATGTCAGATGGGTAAACAAGTGAAGTCCAAGCATCTGTCTGTAACTGAAGTTCAAACCTCAAGACCCTTGGAACTATTGCACATTGATCTCATGGGTCCTGCCAGAGTTCAGAGTTTGGGTGGAAAAAGGTATATTCTAGTAGTTGTGGATGATTTTACCAGGTATACTTAGGTTGTGCTTTTGAGAGATAAGGCTGAGAATTAGAAGTGATAAGGGAGAGAATTTGAGAACACAAAACTGGCTACCTTTTGCAATGATCAAGGCATGCATCAAGAGTTCTCTTCACCTAAGACACCACAACAGAATGGAATATTGCAATGGAAGAATAGAGTTATTCAAGAAATGGCTCATGTCATGCTACATAACAAGAAGATGCCCAAGTCTTTCTGGGGAGAAGCAGTTAACACTGCATGTCATACACTTAACCGAGTATATTTCAGACCTGAGTCCAAGAAAACTCCATATGAACTCTGGAGAGGAAAGAAGCCTATTGTAAAATACTTAAGTATATTTGGAAGTGACTGTTATTTTTTGCGTGATAGGGAAAACCTAGAAAAGTTTGATGCAAAAAGTGACAATGGATATTTTCTAGGCTACTCTACCACTAGTAGAGCATATAGGGTGTATAATCTGAGAACTAAAACAGTCATGGAGTCTTCAAATGTGGTGATCAATGATGAACTATGTCCAGAATCTTATTCAGAAGGCACTCCTCCAGTTCAAGAGAAGACTATGGAGGTTGAAGATTCTCTTCCTAAAGAGTATGTTCGAAAGCTTAGCGATGAAGAACTACAACTATTAAATGACGCTATTTTAGAACCATCTATTTCAGAACCATCTAACCCTGTTCGTGAAACTCAACAAGAACAAAGTGAGTCTAGCTCTTCATCTGAACAAAAAGGTACCTCAACATCTCTGGTTAAAGGTCTATCTGCTAGAGTAAAGTTAAATCATCCTACCACAAACATATTAGGTAGTCTGAATGATAACATGAGATTGAGGTCTAAAGCCTTGAATGTAATTACTCACTCATGCTATCTATCCCAATTCAAGCCGAAACAAGTGGATGAAGCACTTCAAGATGCTGATTGGATTAATTCTATGCATGATGAATGTTCAATTAGTGTGTAAAACACCTATGAACGTTTAGACCCCCAATTTACAAATTACCAATTCAAGCTAATTATCAAACAATATATGTGCGGAATATGATAAATAGCTAAAACAGAATTGATAAAACAATCTAAGCCAAATAAAATCACAACCACAGCAGAAATTAAATGACAAAGATTAAGGAAGAGAGATGCAAACACAAAGACAACACAGCGATGTGTTATTGAAGAGGAAATCGAAGTCCTCGGCGTAAAACCTCTTCGCCGCCCTCCAATCGGTCAATAATCCATTAAAGAATGAAGTTGGGATACATGAACAGCAGAAGACCCTTCAAGCCTAATCTACTCAGTGTACCTAAGCCCTCCAAGCTTCTTGCTCCAACGAGGTTACGCCGAACCTTTGTCTTCTTTAGCTTACTGGATTCCGCTATATCCCATAGCATCAACCAATATCAATTGGTCCCTTCCTAACTGCTTCCCAAGCACCAAATAGCCTTCTCACAGATATGGGTATGGTGAGAAAAGGTTTTGGCTAATGTACCTCTCAAGGATGTAACAATGGAGAGGGTGAGAGTAGAGGAATTTGGAGAAATAAAGATGAAGATTGTGGATGAGTCAATCTTGTTTTTCTCTAGGGTTTCTCTCTCAAAATTCTCTTTGGAAGCTTTCTACATTTCGTGGGTATAAGGGGTATTTATACTAGTGTGATAATGGAATGCGAAGAGTCAGTTTTTTCCAAAACAGAGCTGGCTGGCGACTTGGCCTCGTGACTTGACTGAGTCGCGAGTTCAAGCCGCGAGCTAACTGAATGGCCAGTCTAGATTTTTTGTCCTGTAGTGCTACAGCTGGCATGATGGTTCAGCTTCTTTGCATGCTTCACTCGTGTGCATCTTCTAGCGGCTTGCAAGCTGCGAGCCACTCGCGAGATCCAGTCGCGAGTCCCTGCTTCACTGCACAGTCTTGAGCATTTCTTCACACTCTCTCACACACTACCCTTACATGATTCCCACCTAAATACAGGGTTTCTAAGTGCTGAATTACAAGCAAATTGGCATGGAATAAAGCCAACAGAATAGTTGATTAAATTCAATCTTACAATCTCCCCCTTTGGCTATTCCGTGACAAAACCCTAAAACAAACTCTAGACTTAACATGTGAGTTGGGAATAGTTGAACATAACTCACTCACACCTAACTCTAGAATATGTGTAGCTTTTGAACCATAAGAACAAGTATCTCCTGAAACACAACAACACAATATGATCATTGTATGCAGAGAACTTGTAATGCATATGGAGCAGGCACAATGCGATCAAGCAAAATGGAATTAAGCAATAAACCATGTCTTGACCAAAAATGAACAATCACTATAAATAGTGACCACAATGCTCATTCACATAGGGAATGAACATCCGGACATGCAAGCTAATAAGCTCAATGTAAAGTATAATTTGTATGTCCAACACTCAACCAATGCAACAACTCAAGGTAATTGCATTAAGGATATAAAATCCAACAAAGGGCACAAGAGTAAAAGTACTTAAAGAAAATGCATAACATTTAACAACAAGTACTAGGCTACAAAGCAAGGATACAACAACATGTACTATAAATAAACATCTTATATATATATATATATATATATATATATATACACCACAGATTCAAAAGCTCTAAAACCACCGATGAGTTTAAACCAAGAAAATAACCAAAGTGTTTAACACAGTATGTAGCAATCC